>JBBJLR010158000.1:0-14716 GCA_037577145.1 Brachypetersius gabonensis
TTTGTAGTGAAATAATTAAATCTTGTTTAATAATTGAATTTGATTAAATGAATAACTATTGAAAATGATAGCTTTACAATAAAAAAAACACAATAGTCATTTTTGCTTTTATTATCATTATTAGAAGGAGTGGTATTACTGTTACTATTACTGTTATTATTATTATTTCTACTATTTTCATAATTACTTGTATTATTATTGTTGTGAGTTTTATTGTAGGTGAGAATAATTACATTAATATTGTATTGAAAGTAATAATACTACAAATTTGGGATTATATAGGGGAAAAATTAAATAAATAATTGCTAAAATAGACAAATCATTAAGTAATACAACTGTTTGTATAGTTAATGGGGGGCAATTTGAAAATCAGGTAGTTTCTCCACCTGATGGCACCAGAGGGCTGTTTTGCTGCAACTATGTCAGCCATGTTCACAAAAAAGTTCCTGTTCTTCAACTAAATGTAAAAAAGTACAATCATGAGAGCTACTGTGTATTTGGCCATGAGGTGTGATGTGTGATCTTAAAACCTCAGTAAAACCTACGTCTGTGACTCTGTGGTTCTGTAACAGTGTCGTTTTTGTAGCCCTGTAACTTGGTTACTATGTAACTCTGTAGTTCTTTATATCTGCACCTCGGTATTTCCGTAACTCTGTAACTGCGTAGTCTTGTAACAGTATAGCCCTGTTACTCGGAAACTATGTAACTCTGTAGTTCTTTGATTCTGCATCTTTATGATTCTGGTTCTGTAGCTCTTTAGTTCTGTATCTTTGTAGATCTGTAAAGTAGTAATTCTATATTTCTGTAATCCTGTTGCTCTTTAATTGTGTACCATTAAACATTCGCAACAGCAAACAGACATCACAACCTGTCGTGAACAAGAGTCAAAACCTCAGAGGAAGCAGGAAGGGGGGTAGGGGGTGTGGGGGGGGTTGCAAACAGATGAGAACTCAAGAAGCTTAGACTTACACCAAAGAGTGACTGAGTTATTTAGATGTTCTGAAGTTGATAGAACATACTGAGGACAAGAGTTTGGTCTGGGAAAAGACTAAGAAGAAGAAGGAAGAGGAGAAAAAGAAGAGAGAAAATGAGTGGACGTGAAGTGATGTGCCTGCTTGTTCTCTTCATTGTTTCTTCATTGGTTTCGGCAAGCACGGAGGACAAAAACCCCGGTAAAGAAACTTATCTTCACATCATTTTCAGTTGGACCTTCTACTCAAGCTTTATCGTTTTCATTAAGTCTTCATCATTCTTACAGCTCACATCCTTTTTCACAAAAAAAAAACAAAAATATGTAAAATGGTCATTTAAAACTACTGATTGAGAGAATATTTGTGTGTTAGCTGTTCAAAAATCCTAAAAGCACAACTGAACATTCTCTTCACCCAAAGACCAGGCCTATAGTGCAGAACACGGAAAAATGAAAGGAAAAAAATCAATAGTGGTAATGAAATTGTTCATAGTAATTACTGAATAGTTACTAAATAATTCATACTTCATACTGAATCATTTACTGTATGTACTGAATAAGCCATGGCAATTACTAAATAACTCAAAGCAATTACTTGATAATTCACAAGATATAATGAATAATCACTGAATAATTACTGAACAGCTCAAAGTAGATACAGCATATACTGAATCATTTTAAAAGTTGTTCCGTAACTAGAGATAATTATTATATATAAAGGATCATTCTAAGATTAGTGACTGAACATGTTGTTAAACAAAAACTGGGTCTTTTTCCCCGTAAAACTGATGTAAAAATGTTTGTTGTTGTTCCCCAATGCAGATTCTCACTCTCTGTCCATTGAAAACCTTCAAGTCAAATTGACCTGTCCAGAGAAACCATGGTCGTGGCACATGGGTCGTGATCAGTTGAAAGCTGACGGCCAAACTTACCACATTACCACATATGGAGAAAAAGACAACGGCCTGTATTTCTGCAACATAACTAAAAGCCCTGACAAAAGATATTATTTCTACACCAGGATAAAGGGTAAACACAGATTGCTTTTTGTTTTGTAATATTAGTGTTTATTATGTTGTCTATAACACAGAGTGGTAAACTATGAATTATACTAGTTTTATTATAATTTATTATATAAATTAGAGTTTTGTTATAGTGTTTGTGGTCAAATTTAATGTATTGTATTCTACTGTTGTATTAGTGTTTAAATGCCTGTAGTAAAATGTGGTAAGGTGTATTATTCAAAGGTCATTTTACTGTTTATTTTGATGTCTGCTAAAAATAAACAGCTGGGTGGCCTAGTGGTTAGGGTGTTGGCCCTGCAATCAGAAGGTTGTGGGTTCGAGTCTCAACTGCTAGTGTCCCCGCTGAGGTTCCCTTGATCAAGGTACTGTTCCCATACACTGCTTTCCAGGCACCCCTCATTGATGGCAGCTCACTGTTCACTTGGTGAATGGGTTAAAGAATTTCACGCTGTGTTCACACATGACTATAAGGGTTAAATATAAATAAAAAACACTAATATTGTATCAGTATAGAATGGTATGTTGATAGAATATCAGTGTTTTAGAATGTCTATGGTAAGGTAAAATAGTAGTACTCTAATGTAAAGTGTAATATAAATATATGAATCAGTATTTTGTAATGTGATATTAGTGTTTATAATAATGCCTATAGTAGTATCCATCCTCCCAGTACTATCATAGAGAGAAGAAAAAATGCAATCCAATCAGGATAAAACAATGGAGAGTGTGGATGTATAACTCTCGCTTTCTCTCGCACTGTCAGTGTGCGACAACTGTGTGGAACTCGACATGCCTATGGCAGCAGGAATCTTGGTCGGAGACATTCTGTTCACACTGGGGGTCATCCTGGTGGTCTTTCTCTTGGCTAAGAGGAAGGCCCCACCTGCAACTCCTCAGAGACGTAATAAACACACACACACACACACACACACACACACACACACACACACATACACATTACAAAGTAAACACATACTGTACCAAAAGGTTCAGGCTATATCTAAGTAAATTATATTTATTTGTTCAATAAAAATCAATCAATAAACACAACAAAACAAACCACATGGCTCTGCAGGAAGTAACTGACCTAGTACCAATTGAAATCTGCTTGCATCACAGTCTTTCCATCAGTTACGTATCTAGAAATGACTGAAACCAGTTTACACTACAGCTCTGAGGTCAGCGACATATCTAGAACTGACAGAACATGCCTACACTACAACTTTGCAGTCAATGTTAGATCTAGAACTGGCTGAAACCTGATTATTATATGACTCTACGTCAGTGATATGTGTAGATGTGACTGAAAACTGCTTACACTGTGGCTCTATAGCAGTGGTGTGTTAGTAGAACGGACTGAAACAAGATTAAATTATGGCTCTATAGTCAATTAAATTTCTAAAATTACCTGAAACCTGGATACACTATGGCTCTACAGTCAGTAATATACTGTAACTAGAACTAACCGAAGTCTGCTAATGATGCAGCTTTAGAGTGAAAGACCAACAACCAACAGAAACATGCTTATACTACGGTGCTACAGTCAGTTAGGTTTAGAATTTCCAGAAATTCCAGAATATTTCTAGAAACATTTGCTTAGGCTCTAGAGGCCCTGGGGGACCACATTAGCAGGAATCTGAGGGTTTTGAAATAGTATGGATAGTATTTTAGGTACTTTTTGTTTGTTTGTTTGCTTTGCAGCAGCACACGCACGTCCGACAAGCGCCCCTGCTCAGGACTCTAACTATCAGGTAACTTTAAATGCTTGTGTATAAGATCATGAGCTACAAACACAAACAGACCCAATTAACAGATTGTAGCCAAATTCACTTTTTATATTTATAGTATATAACTGTTTCTGTATTTACTATGAATTTCTTTAGTTAAACACATATTTATGAATATCATTTCCTCTTTATGCACACTGGCCACCACAGACACTTCTTGCTAAAGTACCAACAGAAGCACAAAGTGGGTGTTTCTAATAAAGTGGCCAGTATTCTAAAGCTTTTATGATATGCTCTTTTGCAGAGGCTGAACCCTGCAACACGCAACACAGACGTTTATGCAGAGGCAGCACGGAAATTGTGAAGGCCTGCTGGACACATATGCTTTTAACTCATAATAATTTGTTTATATCTGTTTATAATCAACCATATCTACGTTTAATTCAGTGGTTCAATAAAAAAAATATCATTTGCACAGTTACCCTAAACATAGCCCAGACATGTTTAGTTCTTGAAGTTTGTTTTGTTAGTTCTGTACAACAGCACTTGTCTAAGTCATCACACCTGTGTGAACAGCAGTTTTCACAGTTGTCTAAAAAAATTTGTTAAAGTACAATTGTGTAGAAAAATAGTACCCTCTTCCAAATTTAGTCCTATTTTTAGATTAACTACAGCTCCAGCGTTTAAAAAGTAGAATCACTGTTTTCACAAATATAAATTATCTTATGTTTATGAGGATTTATTTTGAACTTTAGGAAGTTTAGAGGCTGTAAAAGGAAAATGAGATGTGTCAAAAATGGTTATCTAATAAAATTACCATCCAGAATATCCAGAGTGCTTCATTGTGTCTGTAATGGCAAATAAATGTTAGAGCAATTTTTAAGAAATACTATTAATAGGTATTTACTCTAAAAATAAAAGTTGCTAAAAAGGGTACTTGCCATAAAAGAACTGTTTTTAACCACAGAATGGTTCAATGGATGGATCTTTAAACTCATTCAGGGAGGCTAAAGCTTAGAGAATATTTCCTAGAGGAAGATTTTTCTAGAACCGTTCTTATATTCAAGAAAGAACAGTTCATCATTCTTATAAAAAATCTTAAAATTCTGAAACAAAACAAGCAAATCTAACCAAACTTATGGATGAATCTAAATGCTCTACATTTACAGTTTTTAGTTTACGCTGTATAAGTTATTTCGATTTTTTCACAGAAAATGTATCAAATGATTATACGATTATATCCAGACTCGTTGTCCTCTTTACAGCAAGAGAATCTGGGGTCAGTGAATTAGCATAAGATTAAAATTTTCATGGTACACTCATATCATTTTTGTGGAAACGCTTAAAACCTCAAATCAGGTTCTGACCATCCACTGAAGATTCAAATTCAGATCTGAAGAACATACATGTATATAGACCCAAAATACATCCTGGTATGCATTTATAATGGAGCATTATCTTAGCTTATTAGCATAAGAATTATTTTGTTTTCAGTATGTTCATGTATGCATCATTTTATATCTGAAGCAGATCAGCATAGCTTAGTAGTTCTTTTTATAAAACTGTCATTTTTGTATCTTCCGTCCAATAAGTACTGCTGCAAACAATGCTTTTTCTTATGCTAATAAAATGTTAAAACATAAGAAATTTGTATTTACTGAAAATATGGATACAATGTTTTAATACTGTCATAGGTTTAACAGTAATATATACATTAATGCAAAGTGACATTTACACTTTCTACCTTAACATTTCAATAAAGTAATGTTAATGAATGTAACCATGTCTGGGATAATATATATGTGTGTAAGTTTCCCTTGTATGTGTGTTTTCGGCGCGTGTCTTACTCTCACACACACACACACACACACACACACACACACACACACACACACACACACACACACACACATTATGGCATCATTTACAGAAACACAGTTGATTGAGGGGAAAATCAGTCACTCACTGCTGCTTTCACATGAAAAGGAAAAACAGTGCAAGCATTTCAGATTTGATATTATGCAGAAACTTCTAAAAAGGGCTTTCCGTTCTTGCCATTTAAGCTTCAGAAACTGTTGAAACGCACCATACAAACCAACCCCAACATTAAAGCCACTGGGTCAGAGTATCTCCAAAACAACAGATCTGGAAGACAGGTGGGGTCCCAGTGTGCAGGTCATTACCAACGCTAGTGCTCCAAGAAATTAAAACCGGCGAATCGACAACAGGTTCATGAACACGCAAGGCTTATGTGGGGAATGACGGCTAGGCCTTCTGGTCTGATCCCACAGATCTGCATGCATATGGATGATACTTTGACACAAACCACTTACCTAAACATCACTGCAGAACAAATGTACCCCACAATGGCAACAATGCTCCCTAATGGCCTCTTTCAGTAGGGTATGAGTTTGAGAAACATGACAAAGACTTCAAGATCTCCAAATTCCCAGATCTCAGTCTGACTAAACATCTGTGGGAAGTGCTGGACAAAACTAGTCCAGTCCGTGGAGGCCCTGCCTCACAAAAAGGCAAGCACCCCGTTTTTCCAGCCTTCTTCTGAGGGTGAGGGTGAGTTTTTTATAGAAACAAATTTTGTGACGCATTACAATGTCAGTGAAGAAAACTCGCTATACATAACATATATATTTTGGAAACTTGATGCAGAGATACAGAGATGTGTGTGTTTGGGGGCGTACTCTGTAACTCAACTTCAGACCAGATCGTGGGTGTTTTGCACACAGGATGTTACATATCATATGTGTGTGTGTGTGTGTGTGTGTGTGTGTGGGTGTGTGTGTGTGTGTGTGTGTGTGTGTGTTGAACGCAGTAGCAGCTCGACTGAGGTGTCTCCTTTGGGTTCCGAAAGGAAACCGCGAAGCATTAGAAACTACAGATTATGAGCTAGTCAATAAAACTCCACCATGCTTTTCGAGCAGCTGCTGATGAAAGCGGACCCCCAAATATGGCTTTTTTTCCACTTTCCGAAATTTTAAAGCAACCACACAGCTTGCGCTGTCTGCACTGATGAGATGAGATGATGATGCTACTCAGTGATGAAACACAATCACTAAAATAACAAACTGCTCAAAAAGCACATTATTGTTTAACAACTTTACTGGATCAGTGTCATAAAAGTGTCATTTTATTTACAATTCCTTTATTCTTCTTATCCTACAGTTAAATGCAATAAAAGGTTGTTGGGCCCATAAATATCCCTTGAGTATGTATAAAATTTTTAACAGCTAGTATGAAATAGTCATAACTACAGTAATAAAGCATTAGAAATATAGCATTATTGAAGGAATGTGTGGTGGATGTGGCAAGAGTCTGTGAAATACTGAAAAACACATTAGAACTCAAGTCATGTTTTACTAAAATATTTTAAAATCACATTCCCTGATAATACATGACATGAGCACCTGATGTTCTGTGCACTGAAATGCCTCATTCATTCAGATTTCCAACGTAATTAATACCAATTATCATCGAGTAAAGCAACTCATGATGGGTTCTGTAAAACAGCTTCTAAACCTCTTTCACCTCTCGGCCAAATCTACGCTCTGGAATATTCAATCTCGACGCGAAATAAGAATCTGAAAGCTCCTCAATACATATCACATCCAGTATGCAACAATGGATGAAGTTTTAAGCTTTTCTTGATTTCTTTGGGTCACAGGCTGTGCTGGAGAACACATTTCACAGTTTGCAATAGAGAAAAACTGAACGTCCCCCCTTCGCTTACGGACTAAGAAAGTCCCCTCTTTTGCTCTTTTGTGTGTTCTGAAATATTTACTATAAACGACGTACTATCTACTATGAACCGTTCAGTATTTACCACAAACTATTCAGGATCTACCATAAATTAGTCAGTTCCTACAATAAATTATTCAGTATCTTCTATAAATCATTGTGTCTATTTCGTATTCCTCAGTATCTTCTATAATTAATTCAGTATCTCATACAAGCTGTTTTTTCCTTACCACAAATCATTCAGGATCTACTATCATATATTCGATATCTACTATAAATAGTAATGATATATAAAGAATATATCTAAAATTAAAGTGTGTTTGTTTATGAGAGAAGCTACAGTGAAGCATTATTTCCAAAAAATCTCTCTAAATCATGAATGGATGAAGGAAATGAAGTCATTAAATAACCACCGGTTGGAATTTTTGAGGGTATTATTTTGGATGTTAAATTTGCAAACAATATACAGAATGCAGAATAAGCAAACAGAAAACAGGGAAGTCTAGTTTTTACACCTGAGCCTTTGCCACAAGGTGAGGCACCTTCTGAATACATAAAACCCTGAAAACAGCTTCAGTGAAAACACATAATTAGATAAAAAAAAATTACAGCAACAACAAATATTCAGACTGCACTACCCTGAATAACAGACAATCATCAGAACTAGAAGACACAATATCAACCGAGGATCAGGAAGAAAAAATCAGATGAATGGACTCGGCTTAAAAATGCCTAATATGGAAGCGGTGATGATGGGGACACCGATCCTGGAGGTGGTGGTGAGAAAGCTGATCATCTCTTGGTTTTTCCCAATACACTGTACTCACTCGTTTGACCTGTCAGCGACTGAGTCAAGGAGAAAAGAGAGTAGATGATTCCAAGGGAAAGTGGTCAGATGTGTAAACTGTGTGTGAATTTCAAGAACATCCATGTGGAAATAACTTTATTTTTCAAGCCAAGAACAACTGGTGAATCTTTTTGTTTGTTTGTTTGTTTGTTTGTTTGTTGAGTGTATGTGTTAGATGTCCACACTAGCACATTTCCATACCTGATAGGTCTGATCTCGATCTCCGTTCTGGATTCGGGTAACTTTATCTGAAGCTAGAGGAGACAAAGGGGAGAAAAATGAATTATTGTGGGTGTGAGAACTTGTGAGAAGTTTTTACTTTGTTATGTCTCAGCTCAAACAGAAAATATGGAACCCCTTTACCAGAGGTGAGCTATCTTTTTCCTGGAGATTTATGCTTTCAGCTCCAATCAAGAAGGTAGATCCAGGACCAGGCTATGAGACCACTGATGTACACCATATAAGTACAGCTGCCATTAAATGACAAATAAAAAACTGTTTTGCGCTAATTATCCAGTTTACTTTAGTGGTCATAAACCTTGCTCCTGAAGATCTATGCTAGTTATGTTTCTTGTTTGAACATGGTTGTCTCGGTCAAAGCGTGAGAAAGCACTTTTCAAACCTCTTATGGTTTGTCAGTTAATGTGGCAAGAAGCTCTAGCCTGAATATCAAAGCTTGTAGAACAGCATGGAGCTTCCTGCAGAGTTTAGCTTCAACACTTTTATCCATCACACCTGATGCAGGACTTTCTACAGAAGTCCTTAAACATCTGGATCTGCATGATCTGACTGCAGAGTCTGATTAGAGGTTGGAGATGAAACCTCCAGAATGGTCAGTGTCCAGAAAGAAGGTTAGTCACCACAGCTCTTGTTCCTTTAGTTCAGAGTGGACTGACCTTTGTTGCCAGAGAAGCCCTGGGGCTTTGGAGAAGACACCAGGCTGTACACAGCCACTCCAATCAGAATAGTCGCCAAGATGTTTCCAAAAATGAGGGTAATCATGTTCACGTAGTCCAGCTTGACACAGTTTTCACAGGCTGTATGGAAAAAGAGTGCTAGCATCATACCAGAACATGAAGATGTGAAGCTTCGCATGGTCTATCAGCTCTTCTACAGCACATACACAGAGTTTGGGGGCAACCAGCTTTTCAGAATGGTGTAAATGCGGACAAGCATCGTCGCAAAAAAACTAAAAAAAACACAAAACCTTTGGTGACTTTATAGGAGAATAAAAAAATAAAAATCTCACTCTGTCACAAATTATACACATGTTGTAAACAATATAATATGTATATATATCATTGTAAACTATGCACACCTCTGGAAAAAAATAAGAGACAACTGCAAGAATGTTCAGTTTCTCAGGTTTTATCTTCTATAAGTGCAATTTTGAACTGAACAGCTTTGCCTTAGTTTTAAAGAACTGCTGGCAATATTTTTTTCTAATTTCCAAATAAAAATATTGTTCTTTAAAGCCTAATTTAAAAATTTAAAAATGATGCGTTTTTTACAGAACTTGAATAATTAAAAGAAAACAAATCTCATGTTCACTCAATCAAAATAGCAATAATTATCTTTGATGAACTTCTAGTAGTGTTTTGCCATCCATCACATAGCAAGAGGAGAGTGTTGCTTACAGCAGTGTTTTTTATATATTTCCGCTTAAAATAAGATTTGATGCAGGCGATCACTGATCAGCACCTCATAAAGCAGAATGAAGTGCTTGTGTAGGAATTTAACAGACACTGGCAAGGAATGGTTGACATACTCATTGAGATGCTGATTTTAAAATAAATTGCAGCAGTATCTTTTTTTTCCAGAGCTGTGTATAAAAAATTATAAAATACAATTTGCCAATATACAAAAAAAAAAGAATTGAAAAACTAATACTGCAGTTTAGTTCAAACTGTCAAAGTCAATACACCCCTCTCTCAATATGCTTTTGATCTCCATGAACTCTTTTTGCAGTTTGTTGATTGGAAAAGCAACACAAATCAAACCTTTCTGAAGGACGGCGTATGTTTCTAATTAATAATCCAAGCATGAACACGAACTTCACTGAGCTTTGACCTCTTTGAATTCAAAATGTGGGGGAATAAACTGGAAAGAAGAGATTTTATCTGTCATTTCAAGAAAAAAAAGTTTGAAAAATAAGAAAAGCTGCCTTAAAATCACAAATCACTTGTTGGTTCAGTTCACTTACTACAAAAAAAAAAAAATCAATTTGAAGGCCACCCAGTTACTAACTTCTTTACGTTCAAGCAGAATTTTCGTAAAAAAGATTTGTTGTGCTACCTAAAAAAATAAAAGATAGTCACGACACTGCATGAATATTTGGAAACAAAACAAGAATCTGTTTTAGGTGTTAAGTTGAACAAAAATTCAAACAATTACATTTTACATCGACCCAATAACAAGTTCAAGCTGAACTTTAAAACCAGCCTGGCATAAAACGTGGAGTTAATTTATTTATTGTTTGTAAATAAACAGAATAATCTGTTCAAACTTGTACTCTGGGTTAAAATTTAATGGCAGACTTTTTTTTCACAAAATCAGTGGACATGTAGGACTCAGCATTCCATGTATTGGAATTCTGTAACATCCCTGTGAAAAATCAAAAGAAATGGTACTCACTTCTGACCCTGACTAAAACTTCAAAATGTCCTGTGCTGGTAATACAGGTGTGAATCTCATATTGATCCACGTTGTGGGGCACATTCAAAGTTTTTTTGTCTTCAGAAATGACATCCAAAGAACTGTTCCATGTGCCTTTGCATTCCAGTGCAGCCTTATCTACCAAGTCAGTCATAGTTATGTATGAGTCTGTTCCAGCTGCAAACAGGAAAAGTGAGTACAGAAAATTAGTTTTATTACTGTATTATTGTTATTATACTTATTCATGCAAAATCCATGTAGAATACACTCCATTCAGCTGTACAGATTAAATGAATATATTACAAATACGTGAACACATTATGAGCATAGTAATGTATACATTTATATTCATATTTATTACTCTAATTAACACAACTACTGCCCGAAGCATCAAACCTCAATAATTAATAGCAGTGTTCTATTAAAATGATGAATATAGTCATTTTATAAGACAATTGTCATTTTAATAAAAATGTATAAGCATGCTTATACTTCAAAAATGTACAACATGAATTCTGAAGGAATTATTAATTATTAGAAAGGGGAATGTTTCTGTTAGCAGAGTGCTGGTAAAGTGATGTGGTCTTTTGGTAGCAGTGTGTTATATGCTATGGGTCATACTACAGAAACAGTTAATATGAAGTATAAAAGACTTACCAGTCAATTTCTGAACAAGCAACAAGCCAACAAGTAGGACATTTAGAGCCCTCATGTCTGTCCTTTCTTGTCCTTATCTATACAAGAAAGAAGTGAGAAAACGAAGTTCATATAATTCATACGTCACACCAGGTAGATCAGGAAGAGTGTGTGGCAGCACCAAGACTCTAGAAGGGGCTTCACAGATCTTCTACCTTTAGTAACATTTAATCAAATATCTGTTCTCTGCTACTGAAATAAAAAATATAACAAAAACCTGACCCTAATCCTAAACCTGACCTTAATTCTAAATCTTACTTGACCACAACTTTGGCCTTAAAATCTAACCCTAAAACTAATCCTGAAGTTGACTGTAACCTTGAAAGAATATCCCTAATCATAAACCTGATTTTAATCCTAAATTCTAAATTAAAACCTATTCCTAATATTGAACCTGATTCAAAGGCCAAACTTGACCCTAACCATAAAACTTAATCCTAATCCTGACCCAAATGTTAAAACCCAATCCTAATCCCAAACCAGACCCTAATTTTAAAACCTAATCCTAAACCAGACCCTAATTTTGAAAGCAACCCCCAATCTGAAAATCTAACCCTAATCCCAAAAACAGGTCTTCATGTTAAACCTAAGCCTAATCCTGAACCTGATAATCACCTTAGTTTTAGTTGAAGAACTCTTGTGTTGTTTGTTGGAGCATAAAGACGCCATTTGCCTTTTTTTTCATTCGGCCATTTTAATTCTCACTGTGCTCCGTCAACTCACTCGCCACACAAACAAAATTTCAAAATTCACTATAGTTTCACCTTTCTCTCGCACTCCCTGAACAAAATCCATTTTTGCAACTGGAGGTCTAGAAATAATGCCATGATTGACAGACAGCATCCTGTAAAGGTACTTTGAAACTTTACGAAAAAGCTTGTCGGGGTTTTTGTTGTTTTTCTTTTCAAAGAAAGGGCAGATTTGATCCCCGCAGGATGGCCGGCAAACACACAAATGAACATTTCAGCCATTTTTCAGGTGAAAACCTAAGAACAAAAATCGTATCCTTACCTCAAACGCACACGTCAGGCTTCTCTGTCTCTCTGGCTTTTAGAGCATCGGTTGTGTTGTCGGGAGGAAGTGTGTGTATCTCCGTTTTGATGTGTGTGTTGGTTTTCTCATGTGACACTAGGTGAACACTCAGGCCTACAGGAACCTAAAGTAAGCAACTTTACACAGAACTGAGTTTTTAGTGGGAGTCAAGTCTTTCTAGGGTATCCGCATTTGGAAGAATTTGGTAATATTGGAAATATTAACTGAAACAGTGACAATATTGCGTGTAGGAGAAATTAGGAGGCTTCTCTGGCATTTAGATTTAATCTGTTGGCGTATAACCATTACACATCCATTTACATTTTACGTGCTTGGACCTACCCTCAGTAGGTCTCATGTATATTTGTAGACTGTAATCCATCACAAGCTCCGTATTTCTGCAATGAGCAACTCTTACTGAGTGAAGGCTCTGCACATGTTGGCTTGTTCCTCACAGCAGAAGCTCACACTAACAAATTAAAGAGGACTTGCGCAGCCTGGGATGCCACAAACGACTTCCTGCATGGCAACTGTATGCCACAGCGACCCACTATTGGCACCTGTTTCCAACGAGTGCGATCTTCAGCACCGTTACTTTCTCACAAACAAAAGAAGAAGCGTTTGCTCTTTTCAAGGGAAACTAACGTAGCTGAGGAATTGAGCTTTGTGTGGTCCACTTGTCTCAACTTGGGTCCAGCTATTCATAGACTTATCTGACCTCCGACCAAAGGGACCCAAGTACAGCAAGGACTGCTAAAGTCACTGCTTTGAGCTACGTAACAATTTGTAATGCTGACTGGGTTGAGGGATTATAGACACCTCAGGAAAAACACCCTGGTCAGAAACCAGACCTGACCTGCGTTCATTTGCATAGACACCCTCAAAAGTAACTCTATGTTTCACAGAGGGGGGCGGGGGGCTGTCACAGGTTGTGACCGGTTATGGCTCTAGCTTAATAAAAAATCCAGACTGCTTCTCAGCAGGATGAATAGCTTTTTCAAGACCAAACATGGAAATTCAATACAAAATGAGTTTAGAGCACCATCCCAATTTAAAGTAACGGAGAAAACACAAATTTTGCATTCTGGCACCCCCTTTTGGATAGAAAAGACACTGCTACTCCAGTCCATCTTTAATAGATAACTATACAGTACATTATGGGCATATGCATACAAATATACATAAACATGTACAATAGATATACATGGAGATATACAAATAAATGTGTGTCATTCGGCTATAATTTTATTTGTACAAATATGCAGTTGCTTTGATATATTACTATTTCAACATTCGTTGCACAAAGAACATGAAGCATTCCACGCTGAGCGCACTTGGACAATGTGATATTTACACTAATGCAGACCTATAAGTAATATATACCATTTATTTATCATTCAGATACATTCAAAGTCCTTTCATGTTGCAATCCATTGGGAAAGTGAACATGTTCTGTGACCGAAACCTGCTATTTTCCAGATGTGGAAACCGTTAGGCCTGCTCTGACAAGAATACTCTATGTAATATGTGGGAAGCCCATGAAATAGGCGGGATTGTTTATCTATATATATATATTTCTGAACTCATCCCATTACTCATTAGTTGGGATACAAGCAGCTGATATTATGCTTCATGCTAAGCCAAATAGCCATGGCACAGCAGAGCAAAAAATGACCAATTTGTATGTGTACTTATCATTCTGTAGGCTAACTGGTTACATGCCACATCACGAAGGCCTAAAACACAAAGCTACATCACTGTCAGCCAAATAATCTGGTATTTCTTGTTTTTCTATTCACAAGAATTTTAAAATGTTTCCTCTTTGGGATAGTATTTGTTTGAAAATCAGGATATTCAGATGGTTAAAGTGGTTCAAATGACCATCGCTAGTGTATGAACTGTCCTTGTGGGGACCAAACACACCTCAGTCTCTGAGTGTGTGTGTGTGTGTATGTGTGTGTGTGTGTGTGTGTGTGTGTGTGTGTGTGTGTGTGTGTGTGTGTGTGTGTGT
>JBBJLR010158011.1:0-14716 GCA_037577145.1 Brachypetersius gabonensis
GTGTGAGAGGAGAGAGTCGATTACAGCAGTGTTTTATACTTTTCCTCATTAAATAAGATGTGATTCAGCTGATCAGTCCCTGATAAAGCAGAATGAGGTGTTTGTGTAGGAATTGAACAGACACTGGACTGGATTGGTTGTCACTCATAGAGATGCTGATCTAAAAATAAACTGCAGTGCTCTCATTTTTTTAGCCCCTTAGTTTTAAAAATGTTTGCATCTAAAACTGCTGTCTAAATGTTTGAAACGTGTTTCGGAGACAAGTGTAAATAGTGAACTGAGTTTTGATTTTGGAGAAAATTGTAACCTGGGCCAGTGTACCACCATCCCTCCTTTCAGGGACCGTAGCCTTTTTTTTCCTAATTTTTTCTTCCTTAATTAGTTTATTTTATACATATAATCAATAGCAGCACAGACATTATATTTACAGGTAACAGTGACGATGTGTGAATTCTCACCTGCAAGGAGATCCAAGCTGCTTAGAAACAAAGGCTGGCTTCATTAAATTCTCAAGCGAATTTGATTTAGTAAAGGCTAAATATAATCACATTTATCTCCCACGTGTTTTGAAGCTGGCGAACTGCTTGCTGCCTAACTAACTGTGATAAAAACAAACATTATTTTCAAATAACCTGAAAAACTGACATTTCTAGACACTTTACAGTCTTTCACAGTAAAACATTTGTTCCCATTTCTTTCTTTTTCCTCAGTCTGACAAAGACAACACCGTCTGGCAGAAATAGTATTTTTACATATAAATATAAAGAAATGAGGGAGAGGTCAATACTTTTGCTTAGTACCCTGTGAAGGAACTGTTGTGATGTCACGAAGTGACTAATGGACAAATTAAAACCGTAGAGGTAAATTGAATTAAGACTGCTTTTTTAGTTCCTGACACTCCACCTTCATGCTGTGGCAAAGACCGTGTAAGATAACCTTGACATCCAGAATCAAAGAACACAGAACATGCAGGGTATCCAAGAAGTGAAGGAGCACTTCTTATGTTGGTTCGTTTTATGATAAGCAAACCAAAAAGAAGTAGTTTTTGTATATATGTGTGTCTTATTGTACTAGAAGCATGACAAATAGTCAAAATTGGAGAATAAATATAATTAATAATTAGGAAAACCCCTTCTCTGTGTAGGAGTGTCCAAACTTTTGATTAGTGCTGGAGTTCCCCTGTTTAATATTGATGTGTGTGTACAACAGATACTGATGCTGATGTTTGTTGTGTGGTCGACACAGGTGGTCAGACAGTGACTCCTCCTCCTCCGCCACCACCTCCTCCACCGCCTTTAGGCAGCGCCCCCGACGCCCCCTCCCCCCTCCCGCCCTCTGTGAACGGTGAGGGCCGCAGCGCCCTCCTCAGCTCCATCCAGACCTTCAGCAAAGGCCGGCTCAAAAAGGCGAAGACCAGCGATCGCAGCACCCCGCACGTCTGAGACACGGCCTGTTCGCCACCCGACTCTCCTCTCGTGCAATTAGTCCTTATCCGATTCTTGCGAGGCGCCCGAGGTTTCCGTCTCCGTTCACGCAGCGACCGGCAGGGCTCTTTAAAACGGACTTTAAAAAAAAACAAGTCACTGTCTTTCATTTCACTCCCAAATGGGCTGCAGATTGGAGCATAAAGAGTAAGGGGAGTCATTACTTACAGTGCTGCTATACAGAATCCAACTCTAACGACTTCCACTTAAACAAAATGAGTATATTTGTGTTGAATAATCATTGCATTCGACAACGTCGTTCCCAAAAATCTGGACATCCTCAAAAATCTGGCGTCCGCAACTGCAGCTGCAACACCTCCTCCGTGGTGTTTTCAGCCGTTTAAAAGGATTTTGGTTGAGCTTTTGTTCAAGCAGAGACATCTTTTTAAAATGCTTGACAGTTTTACCCAAGTATCGTGCAAATGTTTCGTCTTTTTAATTCATCGTGTTTCTGTTCTTTAGGGAGAGCTTTGTTTTAAAAGAAAAATGGGGGGGAGGGGGATAGCTTTTGGGTTTGTGCCACATTTAACCATTGTGCCTATACAAGACAAGTGGTGTATGATCCTTATTCCCAGAATTAGGAGCTGTATATAGTTCATCTTCCCACTTGCAGCAGTGTGAGTTTATATGCAAGGTTACAATCATGCCTGTGTTATATAAATATTAACAATATTTCAAATAGTCATGTCCCTGTACCTTTGTATAAAACTTCGGATGTGTTTTCAGGATAAAGTACCAGTATCTGTGTGAATACTTTAAATGCCACCTTTACAAGCTGCATCATCAGTGGCTTTGTAAGAATTTGGAGTCAGTCTGTGCTCCTCCACCGTTGGCACAGCTTTGACCAACAAAAATCCCATCTAAAGGCAAATTGTGCTTGTAAAAAGTGTAACACTTTTACATCAGGCTCCTAAAATGTTTGTAAAATGTTTGTAGCGACACTAAAGAGATTGTTGAAGCTAATTGAAACAATGCTATCGTTTTTTTTTTTTGTTTGTTTGTTTTTTCTTTTTCCCTCCATCTTGACGCATTAGAAGTGGGCCGTATGCAAACAATTTACGACCTATTAACAAAACAGCAGACAACACACATCACAATATGGAGCTTAGTTAAGTTGAAAGGGAGAAAAACTACCAAAAACTAACATTACAGTAATTTTATTTGCCATAAGTTAAACAGGACTGCTTTCTTTGTAATGAAAAAGATTAAATTTACGATCGTTATCTTGCCCATTCGTACTGCACAGCAATCTGAGGGTTATTTCACAAAGCCGTGTTTCTCGGTTAATCCCAGAGTGAGTTATTGTCCAATAGTAGTGTCCCTCAGCTTTTTTTCAGTTGGACAGGCTTGATTTTAGGGCTTGTTATTTCCAAGTGAGATTTCTTACAAACGTACATGTTTGTGTTAACACTTTATGTTTAAAAACAGTAGCACTGAATTGGGTGCCTTTCCAATTGGGTTGATTTGGATTTTGGGGGCGGGGCATTGGTGGGTCAATTGAAAACCATCATCCAATGTATGTGTTGCCTGAAAACGAACCTGCTTATGTTTTGCACAGGTACAGGGAACCAAAATCTGAAGAACTCCAGTAATTGTGTCCATTGGTTCAGAATGGTGATATTGTGCTCTAGAAGAAGAACTGAACTCCCATTGTATGTTCATTTGGGCATTTTAGGCTAAATAACGCCACACCAAATGGACTGGATTCATTTTTGCTTTTGTCATGTAACCACCAGCCCGTCCGTGTTCACCTGTCCACACGTTTGCACTGTAGACAAGAAAACGCTCGGTGGAACCCGTGGGCTACACGTTCAGAACGGAAAACCGGTTTCTCTGCAGCACTTTTACCACTGCGTGTTGAAAAGTGGTCTTGAAAATAAGAGGTATAAAGTTTACATGAGATTATATGATGTATAATGTAGAGGACATGGTTGAGACCGAGAACGACTGGACGTCCTCTGTTTTGAAGCACTGGACGTGTTCGTCCTCGAAGGGTTTTAACAACAGGACCGTGTTCATGTTTTTTGTTCCTGTTTAAAGAGAAACGTGTATTTTAACAGAATGGTGATATTGTGCTCTCGATTGTGATAATTCAAGTAAAAATGGTGGAATGTTCCTGTTGTTTGCCTGTTCGTGAGGAAACACTTAGCAAAAACGACAAGCTTCAACTGACCGCTCACACACCAGCATGGAGGTTTTAGAAGAAGAGCTGAAAACGGTCAGGAATCATTTGTTTGGTCTTTCTGAGTCTGTTCTCTTGGGGCCTGGCTTTAATTTGATTTATTAGCATTTATACTCGCACATGAACACACCACAGCACAATGGGAACAATGGGAATTTTTTTCTCTACGTTTAACCCAGTCACCCGAGGAGCAGTGTGTGGGGACGGTACATTACTCAAAGGTACCTCAGCGGTGATACTAGCAGGGATTGAAACCCACAACCTTCTGATTGCAGAGCCAATGTTCAAACCAGTAAGCCAACCAATCTTTTTAAGAAAATCCAGGAATCGTTAGTTAAACATCAGAAGCTAAACCATGAACTCAAAATAGCTTTATATCTGCACACAGTTTTAAATCTCTATTCTATTAGTCCCACAGTCCCACCTTATGGCAGAATGTGGACGGGGCAAAGGTTAGAGCAGCAAGAACAACAAAGGAAGATAAAATGAAATATACACTTAAGAACTAATACAAATGTGTAAACAGACCTTTGTATGTGTATGCAAATATGTAAAAACATGTATGTGCATATGTACATAGTGAGAATAAATATATGGATATACATACACAGATACACACTGGAGTGTCATTGGCTGTTTGGTAGCAGCAGCCAATGACAAAACAGTAATAATATAACAAGATAAATTACTCACATTAACATTAAATATTGATAACATATCAGTAATATTGAGCACTTTTACCTGATGATGGGAGTAGAATTGACTTTTTTGATTGACTTTATTTTCATTGCTGCTACCCCAGTTGTACAAAAGTAATGCAATGGGCTTGAGTATAACAGATTGGACTGAATCTTGAAAATGGGTTGTTCAAAGGGAAAAGAGGGATTCTGAAATTTGAATCCATTCAGGATTTAAGTGCTCAATTACGCATCTTGTTTTGTAATGTGCGGAGCTGAAGCCTGCCTGCTCAGGTAAGTTTGCAACTGGAAAGGGGGTCATCAGCCATGATGGGAGTGGATAAGCACTGTCTTCCCAATATTATGCCTTTTGGTTGGTTGGACTGGACCTCGCTGTATAGTGCGCTCTCCCTCAAGATATGTGTATCATGGACAGACCCTGGCTGCTTCACCAACACAGTTTGTGATGATGAGCGTTGCCCACAAGTAATAGTTGCCCACAAGTTGGAAATTGATGCTGTGCGTTGGTTCACATACTGCCACTCCCTTTTATGAGGTGCTTTAATGTGTATGTGAGTACAGTCAATAACACCAATGGCATTATGTTCCCCAAAAAAAAGAAACTTCGCTTGGTTTGCGCCATCTGGTCATCCTTGGGAAATGAAACTAATTCATTGACCAGACTGGCCGATTCCACTGAGACAGCTTTCGCCACATTACTAACAGTTGATTTGTCCATTCCCATATTTTCACCAACAACCTGGTAGAAAGTCTCAGAGGCATAAAAGCGCAGAGGCATAAAAGGCACTGTTCCTCCACAGACAGATCATGACTTTTTCGGCTTTTGTGCTGTAACTTTGGCCCGACAAGGTCTGCATTATACTTGATATGCTTGGGCATACATTTCATTTAACAGTAGGGGTGACAGTAAATTTTATTTATATTTAATTTTATTAAATATAAAATTTCTCAAGCAATTTTTGAAGGGGACACAAATAATACAGTCAAATTGTACTTATAAATAAAAACAATTTGCTCAGTTCAGACGTTGCACAGGGCTCATTCAGTAAATGCACAACTACAATATGCTAATTGTGGCCGTTAATGTTAACATACTGCCAAGTCGTCACATATAAAACAATGCATAGCGTGTTAGTTGCAGTGCACTATGCAACAAGCTATTGTAAACAAGCTAAAGTTAACTAGATAAGTAATATTTTAATCGCTAATGTAGCAGATTCATGGAAAATTACATCGGTAATCAGCATTTTTGCCACAACTAATTTGTAAATGAGTCTGCATCAACTACATGAAAGAGAATCGCTTTATTTAAAGTCAATAAAATACCCTACTTACTGGATTTACCCATGAACTAAGCCTGACTCGTGTGTGAACCTGACTCGTGTGTGTGAACCTGACTCGTGTGTGTAAAATAGGTGAGACAACTAGGAAAGCAGGCAGTGGGCCAAACCACTGTGAGGAAGGGGAGGGGGAAGAGGCAGTGGGCCAAACCACTGTGAGGAAGGGGAGGGGGATCTCAACTAAATGCATTTCTAAATGCATTTTTGCATTTGTTTTTTTCTACTTAAACAATTATTTTAGGTATACATACATATATTTTTCACAATAGAGAGAGCGATTTTTTTAAATATTTTTGGGGGGGGAAATGTGCCCCCCCCACCCACCCCCCAGATTTACGCCCGTGTTGATATGCAATATACGGGGAGGCAGTTCCTATGTAGTGTATTGCGCAAGTGGTTTGCCCGCTCAGCATATTCTTTCCCGGTATCTTCTCCTTCCCAGCCAGTGGTAGCGATGAACAACACCTGCCATGCCAATGCCTTTGCAAACCTATGACCAAGGTGTGTCAGAAATTGGTGACTTTAGCTGGTCATACACCAATTAAACAGCAACAAGCTTAAATGCCATTATTCCTCCATAGTAGGACGTTTCAGTTCATTAAAGGTTAAAGAAGTGACCGAGAAATGCAAGCATTACACCAAGAACGTGAATGCTATTGGGGCTGGTCAGAAACAAACCACAAAACAAGACTTTTACTAGTAAGATGGAAGAACCTTAAAGCCTGGCTGAGGCCAAATAAACTCAAAATGGGTAACAAGCCTTTTAGGAGGGGTGACTATACTGACATTGTACAACACCACTGGTGCTGACAAATCAGAAGCTCTGCCTGGAATTGATGGTGTTGAAGTCGACGGTGAGTGCACAGTTATGGAGGAGGGTGAGCCTGGGGCCCGTCACTTGATACAGCTGAGATGAACTGACACATCTAAGATGAGATCATCCGGCTACTTGGGATGTGGCTAATTTGGTTCTTCGAGCAAACCGGTTGTTGATGATCAGTATAGCTGGATTGAGTTGTCTGGGATTAGCGTTTGAGAAACTGAAATAATGAGAAACTGAAAGAGCAGAAGTGCAGATTCATCTAACAGGAGCAGATCTTTCTTATTCAACTACAACAAACTAAAGTCAGAATGGAAATCCAACTCCTGAAGTCAGAGTTTGAAAGAGCTGGGCTCTTCCTTATTTTGTAACTATTGATTCGTTTTGGTGTTAAACTTATTTAAAAAATAACCAGAGTGCATTATTTATACGTGTGAGATTGAAACTGGCTTTTAAAAATTAAATGTAAGATGTTTGTTTATTGTGGTGTTTTCTGTTTCTTCCCATTAAACCCCATGATGGGTGTTTGGCTACTGGTGCTTTTGGTCTGTCTGTTCTTCTTTACATTGCCAGCAGGCTACACTGTGGGTTCCATTAAAAGCACTAGTAAACCGGATTTGGTAATCCTGATAATGTGAAGTTCTGTATTTGGATAACAGTGATCCAGGCTAGTGTTGCTTTGAAAAAACAGCATAAAAGTAAAACGATTAACCTGATCCTGGAAAGCAAAACAAGGAATTTCAAAAACCATTTTCATCCGGGTTAAATAGTTTAAACAACTGGAGTCAGGCAAGAAAAATCATTACATTTTGATAGATTATGGACGTATGAAGTATGAAACTATATGATAGATTATGGGAAGACAATCTTCTGCCTTTTGTTTAATCAAACGTATTAATTATTGATTTCTGCATGTGATAATTAAAGCCACACCATGAATTCTTACACCACGAATACAATTTCTGGGGCCCGTTTGCCAATTTTGTACTCACAATGCTTTCCAAGTGAATTTTGAAGGAGACACGTCTCACATCTAACACCCTTGGATTAGAGGATGTGTGGTACAGTACTGTGCAACACCTCATTTTTGTCATATTTTGCTTCCGGAGTTCCAGACTTTCTCGTATTTTAATGTGTCAAGACTTTTGCGCAGTACTGTTCTGACGTCACAAAAATTTTACCCGCCTATTCGTGCTCAAATCTTAAAGGCACAGTAATATAAATAGCCTGTTCTATTCTAAAAGATAAAGCAAGGTTTAAACGTTGCTAAAAATGAATTAGAAATATTATTTGTGCATAACACATCGCACATGTTATAAGTGGAACAAATAACAGGCAATATAACCTTTCTGCTGTTATAAACGCCTTGTAAGTTAACCTTCATATCCAAAATGAAGGAGCGCAGAATATAGAAAGTGCAGGGTATTCAAAAGGTGAAGGATTGCATCTTATTTACTATTCGTTTTATATTAATGTCTTCTTTTTATTTGTTTTGTGTGGGGTTTTTTTACAGAAAAGGGCAGTAGCAGCTCTGACTAGCCGTGCCCTTGGATTCTCATGCACCGCTCCCATGTCGTGACGTAGGGAACACAGACCGTTCGTGATTGGCTCTCGCTGGGAAATGAGCCTCTTGATTGGACGATGAGATAGCATGACAGCACTATTGCAACGCCTCCAGATAGAGGGCAGGAGGGACAGAGCCGACATGGCGTCTCTAAGGAACTTTTTTCGGTCTGGGAAGGTAAATATAGACTATTTTAACGGTACTAGCCTACATTTAAAAAGTGTCAATGTCCACACGAACCGTTCTATGTGTCCTGTCTTGCAGAGTGCTGTTTCTGTCGTCCTCCGGAGGGAGTTCCACAGGTCCTCCCCGGCTGCCCTGCAGGTGTGCTAAGATGCTGCTTTAACTCTCAGGACAGGAACATGGGACAGGGGACATGAGGCATGGGACATGATGTCCCAGAGGAGACAGCAGGATATTAACAGCATATTAGAACTATAACTGATTACTAGGTCCTTTATTTCTCCCTCAGCCGACTGTGTTAGCTCTCAGGCTAACAGTACAGTAACGAGGGAGCTGTCTGTTCATTTTCAGATTGTCAGCCTAACTGACGGGATTAAATTGACTTTTCTTCACAATAAATCATTAAGATGATGATAAAATGGTTAAGTGCGATTTGATGTGAAGCGGTTCGTCGTACAGACACTTACAGGCTCGTAACCAGACGTCTCCATCACAAATACACTATATTGGACAAAAGTATTGGGACAACACTTAATTATTGAATTCTTGTTGTCCCTTAACTTCCAGTGAAGGACAATCTTAATTTTTCAGCAGACCAAGACATTTTGGACAACTCCATGCTTTTTGTGGACCCAGTTTGGGGAAGAACCTTTTCTATTCCAGTATGACAGTCCCAGTGCACAAAGCGAGCTCCATAAAGACATGGCTAGATGAGGTCGGTGTGGAAGAACTTGACTGGTCGCACAGAGCCCTGACCTGATTTTAGACAGCCTCTACTCTCTAGGGAAAGCTAGATGTGGAAACATTGCTGTGAGGATTTTATTGTATTCAGCCAATAGAACGTTAGTGAAGTTAGGTACTGTTAACTTTACATAGAAACTCAAAGACATTCAGGAGTTTAATTTGTTGCAGGTAACCGTAAGAGATGCTCTCAACCAGGCCATGGATGAGGAGCTGGAGAGGGATGAGCGCGTTTTCCTCCTTGGTGAAGAAGTCGCACAGTATGATGGTGCCTACAAGGTCAGCGAGTGTAGTATTTTTGCCATTTTCCAGTACTTTGAGATCAACGTGTAGAAACTGTCAACATGATCTTGTGCCATCATTTTTGATACAGGTCAGTAGAGGACTTTGGAAGAAGTATGGAGATAAACGCATCATTGACACGCCCATTACTGAGGTGAGCGAAGCTTGTTTAATGAATAAGTCCAAACTAAATTCTGCTGCCCTAGTGATTGCTTCATGCCAGTCCCATTTCACAATGTTTTTCCTTCCAGTTCTATCCATAACTGTGTGCAGAGATTCATTACTTTTTAAACTTAGTCCTCTTCGGAATGAAATTAGACTTTTTGATCATGACACTTACATTTAAATCAAATGATCTCAGTCTACTTGTAGTTATTTAGAATATAAAATGTTGTCATGATGTTATACAATGAATAATAATTACTCAATGTATTATGCAGTATGACTAAACACTATACAGTCTGTAGTAGGAGTTTTGGCTACAAAATGTATTATATCTACATTATTGGTGGTGGTTTTTTTTTTTGTCTCAATCATTTTAGAGTTCTCTAAAGCCCTGTCCATTATTGCGGGCACGTGTAATAGTTCCTTTATTCTTGCAACCTTTTGTTTTTGTGTAGTTGTGTATGCATTATGGCAGTCAGAAAATAGTCATTTATCTGCTTATGTTTCCTTTTTTAAATGGGTAACTGATCTGACTCCAGAGCCAAGAGCAAAGAACCCTCATTTGGCTTGCTCTCCTTTCTCAGAACTCTACTAGAAGCCAAAGACAGCCAGAAGTGGCTTTCAGTAAACATTCATTAATGTGAAGTTGGTTAGGCAGCAAATTAAGGCACAGCTTCTCAACAGAGGTAGAATCAAGTTCCTGATAAAAACCACCCTGTCAATAAATCGGCAGTCTTAACAGTCAGTGATATCTGCTATGCTATATGGACAAATGTATTGGGACACTCCTCGTAAATATTGAATTCAGGTGGTCCCTTAACTTCCAGTGAATGACGAGACATTTTTCCGACGCCATGCTTCCAATTTTATGGACCCAGTTTGGGGAAGAACCATTTCTGTTCCAGCATGACTGTGTTCCAGTACACAAAGCGAGCTCCATAAAGACATGGCTGTTTGAGTTCAGTGTGGAAGACCTCATCCCCACCTTTGGGATGAACTGGAACAGAGATTGTGACCCAGGCCTTGTGTCTGACCAGTGTCTGACCTCATAAACGCTCTAAAGAATGAATGGACATGTCCCCACACAAACTCCTAAATCTTGTGGAAAGCCTTCCAAGAAGAGTATAAGCTGTTACAGACCAACTCCATATTTAAGTTTATGAATTTAAATGCAGTGTCAATAAAGCCTCTACTGATAATGTGGACAGGTGTCCCAATACTTTTGTTCATATAATGTAGGTCATATAAACAGAGCCAAACTAAATAAGTGATTATACGGTAACAATAACTTAGTCTTTTTGTTTTGATTTTATTCTGCACAGATGGGGTTTGCGGGGATTGCTGTTGGCTCTGCCATGGTAAGTTGCTTTATTTTTATATATATATATATATTTTTATTGTGAAAACAGTAAACCCAATATGCATAAACAGCTTGCAATTTATATATTGGATAATTTCAGTGTGCACAAAATTAAAAAAAAGAATAAAAAAAATCAAGTCCTCTCCATTTCCAGGCTGGTCTGAGGCCCATCTGCGAATTCATGACCTTCAATTTCTCCATGCAAGCCATTGACCAGGTCATCAACTCTGCAGCAAAGACCTACTACATGTCTGCGGGTCTGCAGTCCGTCCCGATTGTGTTTCGTGGGCCCAACGGCGCTTCTGCGGGTGTGGCAGCCCAGCATTCCCAGTGCTTCGCAGCCTGGTACGGACACTGCCCTGGGCTGAAGGTTGTGAGCCCGTGGAATTCAGAAGATGCCAGGGGTCTCCTGAAATCAGCCATTCGAGACGACAACCCTGGTATACTGTCAAACCTATTTTAAGCTTTTCTTGACTGATCTTTGAGTTAACATTGGCTTTTCCGTGTCATTTTATGTCAACTCCTCAGTGTGGTATTAAATGCATTGCATTAACTTGGGTCACAAATGCTCCTGCAGTTCTTGAATTTGAGTTACTCTTTTTAAAAACACTATGCTGTTAAAAAATATGTACAGGAGGTCCTCGAGTTACGACTCAGTTCCGTTTCTACGACAGTAACATAACCTGAATTTTGGTAAAAGTGGAAACAAACCCTGGCCCCAGTCACTTACTGATCCTAACACATAAATATACTGTACTTGTACACTGTACTATACCAGGGGGCGCCGACTCCCTTGCTCATTCGTCGTATTACTGCATATTCTTCCGCCACGCGCAACCAAACGAGTTCTCCCAAAGAGTCCATAAGTACGAGGCTAACGGCGTAAGCCGAAACACTAACATCTCAATTGATTAAAGTGTTTATGGAAGTGAACGTTTGTATGATGAGACTGTCATAAGCCGAGGCTTGGTCAGAGTGCCACCAGTGATGTAAGCTTTTGATTAAATGATGTAAACAGTGATAGTACTAATGTAAATATATTAATTATTTTAGTCTGTTGACTAACGGAGGTTTGTAATATTCTGATGGGTGTATCCGTATTAAATCTAACGCATTTTCTTCTTAAAACACGCTTTTTCAGTACTTGTTCCAGGGAGGGGGAAACGGTTTATTGTCTGGCCATTTTTGTGGTTGCTAGGCTGTTGTGACTATTTTTTGCCCCAACAGGTATTTTATAATGAGCCAATTTCAGGAGAAAAATTAGGTCTGTTTAACCATAACAAGCAGCAGGCACTGCTGCTGTGTCCCTGGAGACGGAGGACAGGGTACACAAGACCCACTTACTTCAAGAGCCTTACAAATCTTAAAATACTACATGTATAAACTTTATATTTACTGGCTAGTTGTTAAGTTGATTTTAAATTGGTTTTGATTTGTTTTTCTTTGAAGGAAATACCAAAGTGTGACTATGGTAGCCAGGGAAGGTTGGGGGGCACTTGGATCCTTTCATTCCATTTGTCATACTTTCATTCATAAAACATATAATATTCAGTGTAGATTTATATTTTTGTTTGTATTGCGATGATCTAATACAGTTTTGCACTTTTTTCCAGTGGTGGTGTTGGAAAATGAGCTGATGTATGGTGTGGCCTTTGAGCTGTCTGATGAAGCCCAGGCAAAAGATTTCCTCGTCCCCATTGGAAAGGCAAAGGTCGAAAGACAAGGTGCGTAATGGCCACCAGCAGACGATGCCACATCAGTCAAATTTAAAAATCCATTGCAAGTCACTCTCTTATGCTCTAGTGCGTTCTGGAGAGTCTCACTGCTTATTTTTCCAGTTTTCCAAATCCCTCTTTTGCTCCAGTTGTGGAAGGAACCCAGTAGTTTGTATAATCATTCGTTTAGAAAGAAGTGATCACATTTAAAAGACATCCTGCTTATACTGCTAACTGTCTTATACTGACTAATTTCAGCTGTAAAATTGTGACAAATCACACCATGTGATATGGATGCAGTAAACCTGGAAAGTAGATGTATGATTGTGTGTGTGTGTGTGTGTGTGAAGATCTATGATGGTGTTTCGATGTGTGATGGTGTGTGTGAAGATGTGTAGGTATATGATGGTGTGTGTGTGAAGATGGATGATGATGTGTGGTGGTGTGTGTGTGAAGGGGTGTAGAAGCATGACCCTTGTGGGTAGGATACTTGCCTCTGGACCAAGAGGGCATGGGTTCGAATCCTACCTTTAGCACCACCACTGGGTTCCTGACCAAGACTCTTAACCCCAAGTTGCTCCAGGGAGACTGTCCTCTGTCGTCAGGGAATGCTTTGGATAAAAGCGTCTGCCAAATTCCTCAAATGTAGATGTGTAATGCTGTGTATGAAGGTCGATTCATGCTGTGTTCTGATTGGCTGGTCAGTTGTTGTAGGTCATAGCAGCACACACTGTAAGACCCCACACTTCCCCTGTCACTGAAAAAAATCTCAAGTTGTCTTAGGTTGCCGTGGCGACAGCCATCTTTGATCCTCTGTCTCAGTACAATGTAGGAACAGCGTTTAGGAGAAACGACAAAATAAATCATTATGACTGTTTTATGATTGTCATCTTTCATCTGGGAACAGAACAGAATCGTACAGTGTAAACTGGGCGTTAAAGTATGAACGGCTGGTGCGGTTTGGAGACTGAGAAAGATCTTTACGACAAAAAGCTAAAGCTTCCGGAGCTGTTTCTGATTGAGAATCCAGTCTGGCCTGTTTAGGTTGAGCCTCTATATTATCGCTGGAATTTTTACCGTCAGTTTTGTATTCGCAGGACTGGTTGCTTTGGCTGATTACTCACCTTAAAGAATCACACACTCTGTGTTGATGGAATCACACACACACACACAAACACACAAAGGACAGGCAGAATCTATTAGAGTGGAAATTTATGATGTTAAATGCATCACATTTTCCTTTCTCAAAGAGAATACAATTTTTAAGTGAGTGGTCACTTTATTAAGTGTAGTGTCTCCATTTGTCGCATGTGAACACACCACAGCACACAGTGTGAAATACTTTCTCTGCATTAGTTATGCTCCGATTGATCGGCCGAAGATCGGTAATCGGCCGATAATCACGTTTTATGAGCTTACATATCAGTTATATAAACCTGAAGCATCAGAATCGGCATAGGTATCGGCCGATCACCATGATACTTGGTATCGGTGGCAAAAATCCTGATCGGAACGTCCCTACTCTGCATGTAACTCATTTAACCCATTTACCAAGTGAAGCCAGCGATGTAGCAGCCAGGGAGCAGGATGTGTGTGGGGAAGCTGTGTGGGTGTGTGTGGGAGAGGGGGCTGTATGTGTCTGGGCAGAGCAATGTTTGTGGGGGGGCTCAGTGTCTGTGTGGTGGAGGGGGGAAAGGCAGAGTGTGTGTCTGAGCGAAGCAGGGAACCAGCGTTTGGAGGGGGCAGTTTGTTCGGGGGGGTCCGGTGTGTTGTAGTGCCACAGGCAGTAGAGTTGGGCGATGTCGACCAATTTGGCATCGTACGATGTCTAATGTGAAACATCGCGATGGACGATGGCATCATCGTCTTAAGGAGCTTTCAGACCGAACATGGCATGCGCTGCACTTTGCTCTGATACCCATTATTTTCTATGGCTTGCGCGGCGCAAGAGCGCAAGAAGGCTGCGCCGAACTCTGCGGCCTTCTGCGCGCACCGCGGTCAAAGTCGAAATTTGTTCAACTTTGACTGCTGTGCGCCGTGACGCATTTTCGCGCGACCAATAGAATTAAAGCAGGCTAGCTAGCCGGCTAGTGTTTGGTCTGCCCCGTCTACACACACACACACACACACACACACACACACACACACACACACACACACACACACACACACACACACACAC
>JBBJLR010158045.1:0-14713 GCA_037577145.1 Brachypetersius gabonensis
GTCTGCTGTCTAGGATTGTGTTTTTGGCTTTTTTGACCCTGTTTCTGGACTCTGGATTACCCCTTTTTGCCTTGTGGTTTTTGTATTAAATACCTTTATCTTTTCACTCTGCATTTGGATTAATTGCTTGACCAAACGTCACAGGCCTCTACATTGTATGGGTTTTTTTTGTGTCTAAAGGCATATATAAAAATAAATTATTATATGTACAGTAGAAGTGTCCATATTAAATTATATTTAAATATATATTTAGCTGTTTAAATACTGTGATGCTAAATACATATACATACATACATACACATATTGAATAGCCACAATTTACATAGTATGTATATTGTACATAGCCACAATATACATAGTATGTATATTGTACATATACAGGACACGTTGAACTCTCTCCCGAAAATAAACAAACAAACAAACAAATAAATATATAAATAAACAAACAAATAAAAAGATCAATAAATAAACAAACAAACAAACACATACACATATATGGCTTTCTGAGAGTGCATGTAATATGAGACTCCCTATAATATAATATGGACAAAAATAATGGGACTCCCGACTCCCACGAAAACCATCCGGGACCTGAAGCACTGCATGGACAAATGCATTGGGATGCCTTACCATTACACCAACAGGGACTTTAATGACACTGCATTCAGATACATAGATTTTCATATGTTGGTCCCCCTTTGCAGCTGCATTCATGCTCTGGACTCTGAGGCAAACTTGTTATTCTATAACAAACTATAGAAAACGTGAATGCCCTGCAGTGGCTAATAGCTTTGGTTTTATTTTTATTTTAAGTCCAAGTTGAGATTTAGAAATCTTTAAACTGCAGCTGTGTGACTGTGTTAAAGAGAACACCGCTGTTTAAAAGCTCCTTATTTGTTTAAAGTGATAGCAACCTAAAGGTTATTGCACTTTTGTTCATATATCAGCACTAAAAGTACGCAATATACTACTTTTGAATTAATCATTTAATTTTGCGCATAACAATTTGATTAATCACAGGAAACCATGTGATTAAAAATGTAATAATTGCCCAGTATTACTTATAACTCCTCTTGATTGTGGATAGGTGGAGCTAAACTGCTGTAGTACTAATAGGTATATAGGATAGCTGTAAGGATAGCTTTAAAAAATAATGTTCATTCATTCTGTTTTTATTAAACTGTTTCAGCAAGAAACCATTTTCAATTATATACAATTAACTACAACTGTTTTTGGTAAATAATTAAGAAATGTACTACACTGGCCATTTAAAATAGGAAAACAATATATCAAAAATCTCCCGAACGCTTGCTCCAGCTTTGCACTGCAAGCTGACCAGTCCTTAGTGTTCTGAGAGGCCTGTTAGGTTTATATTCTTTGAGTAGATCATAAACTTATTTTGGTCCTAAGCCACTGAGTTATCTTTAAGAAGATACTGAGCAGCTCATCCTGCTGGAGATAAAAGCACGGATTAACTTCTCGGGGTCCTGTTTAGAGATGAAATTTAAAAAAATAGACATATTTTTGAGGTGATGTAACACGGGATGAAAAAGCGGCGCCAGACTGTTGTTAAAAATAACTATGACTGCAAAGAAGCTCTGATATCTGTTCTTTTTTGGTTTTGGGGGGAAGTGTCATAAATAAAAGAAATATTTAATCTTTAATCAGATTTACTGTTTACTTTCAGTGTTGATTGGGGCAGCTCTGGCTGTACAATTAATCATTTAAAATTGCATGTTCATTCTTATTGTTATTCTTATTGTTATTGTTGCTCATATTTTTATTAAATTCTCTTTTTTATTCAATTAGTCAAAGGCAATGCCACTAAGTATATGTTTAGTAATGGGGAATTTTCTACCATTACTGTGGGTGGTCATTGCTGCTGAGCATGTTTTTGTGTCAGCAGTGTCTCCCTGTGGACGCTGTGTTTAGTGCTATTCTAACAGCTGCCTGACCATTAAGGGCACCACACACTTCCCACTACTGCGGTCAAAAGAGTAGTACACATGAAAAATGTGGTTGATAAAGTTACAAATGTAATGCATGCGTGGCATATAAACATTCAGACACACGATTCATGTCTCTATTTCTATTGCATTTCTACAGTAGAATATTGTTTCTTGTATTTATGGTAGTCATTTTTCATTTTTAATTGTGAATGTTTACGTTATGGCGTTTAGCAGAAGCTCATATCCAGAGCAACATACATCAATGCTTAAGGAGTCTACATCTGTTCTTCATACCTGTAAAGCTATACTAAAATCTACATCTGCATTTTATCAGGTTTACATTTACAGCTTTTATCAGACGCTTTTATCCAAAGAGACTTCCATTCCCTAATTACAGGGGACAGTCTCCCTGGAGCAACTTGGTTTTAAGGGTCTTGCTTAGAGACCCAGTGGTGTTATGCTGAAGATAGGATTTGAACCCATGACCTCTTGATCCAAAAGCTACCTCCACCCCAGTGGATCGGAAGTTACTGCCAGATAATTTACCTTAACAAACCCTGTCAAAACAAAAAAGGTTAATACACAAGTTAGTAAGAACAGTTAAGAGTGTAAGGGCCTGAGGATTTTCAAATATAAAAATATAGACTCAGATCTGATTGCAAGAGGTAGTTCATTCCACCTCTGGGTTCCAAGACTGAAAAGAGTCTTGATGCATGTCTTCCTCTTCTTTTGAGCAATGGAGGTTCAAGACAAGCTCTGAGTGGATGAAAGGAATAACAGCTGGTTACTTACCAGCCCTTATCAAGCAGCGTGTTGTTCCTTTCATCCACTCAGAGCTTGTCTTGAACCTCCATCGCTCAAAAGAAGAGGAAGACATGCATCAAGAAGGTGCAAGTCCATTCTTGACCTTGAAGGAGAGTGTTAAGGTTTTGAACTTAATGCGAGAGCCACAGGGAGCCAGTGAAGGTTCCAAAGTAGAAGCATAGTGTGAGAATTTAGGAACATTGAAGACTAACATCTACTGAAGTGTCTACCCATCTACCTTCATTGGCAGTCCAGCCAGTAGAGAGTTTCAGTAGTCCAGCTTAGAGATGACCAGAGACTGAACAAGTAACTGCCCAGTAACTCAGTAGTGAGAAAGGGTCAGATTCTTCTGATGTTGTAAAGAAAGTATATGTATGTCCTGGAGAGGTGGTCAGTGTGCAACAAAAATGACAGTTCTTCATCTAGCATGAAACTAAGATTTCTTACCTTTTTTGAGAGCTTCTCAAAAGAAACTGAACAGAAGATGGACAGAGGTTAGTTCAGGACAGACCAGAGGACAATCAGAGCATCGTAAGCTTGGACAACGGCAACTGGTCACCTGGAAAATTTAAGTCTCCGAGGAGGAGTGGAGAGTTGTCAACTAGAAATGAGCTCAGGAGGACGTCCAGGTCGTAAATGAAGTTACCTGGCGCACCAGGTGGGCGATAATAGACAGTGATATGTAGCTTAGTTGAATAAGTTTATAGTAACAGAATGGAATTCAAAGGATGAGATGTTGAGGTGGGAAAGACTGAAGTGAGAGTGAGAGAAGCAAGCCTGTACTCCCTTCTCTGCCTGTAGTGCGAGGAGAGAAGGACATGGCAGAGGAGAGAGCAGCCAGATTAGTGGCGTTCTCTGGTGTGATCTACGTCTCTCTGAGGGCCAAGAAGTGGAATGAGTGGAGAGACGCCAGTCCAGAGATAAAGACAGCATTCTTGATGCGAGATTGGCAATTCCACAGACCACCATGAGCCACTGTAGAAGGCTGTGGAGAAAAAGGCAGCTGAGAGAAGCTACTGTGATTTCTTCCACGCCGTTGTGGAATATATGGTCGCGGTCTGATATGTGAACAGGTGTAGGGCACATTTTTTATAGTGGTAACAAAAGAAAATAAGACAGAAGACTAGAATAGTCTGTGGCTCACTGTTTCTCCTTAAATACTCGTGGGTGAGTGTAAGCCACTCCCACTAATTACCTCTGGCCTCCCTAACACCAGGTGAGGATTATCTAGCTGATTCCAATGAAGCTAATGAAGCTAATCCTACCAGGCACAAACGCAGCCAACCAAAAGGAGTTTATATGTTGAAAGGGACAGCTGTCAATCAGGATCTTTTCCCCATGTTGTGTATATAAATACAAAAAGCTTGACAATAGGTTAGGCTGTCCGGAGCTGATCTGAAGCTCTAAATGCTGGATTAATTGCAAAAATATTAAGAAGGTAAATTCCACGAGTACTTTTACATCCTGTCCTCACTACACCATTCAATGGAAAGTGACCACCATAAGAACAACCTTTTAAATTTAGATTGAAGTAAGTCTATACTGTATACAAACAGCCCACAAGTGTTTATCCTGTTGTATATCATAGGTACCACTACTGCAAAAAGCAGTTTGGCTGTTAAATGATGGCATTGTCTTAGAGGTGCAGACAGACCTGTTCTCTCACTAGCCTCACGCTCTAAGGAAGATGTTTCCAGATCACCCAGTCACTGTGGAAATCATCTTGTGCTCACAAACAGGCAGTTCTGTTCCCTGCCTGTTTGTTTATGATAATGCATCATGTTCTACTTTGGACTACTTTGTTTGAGCAGATCAACATTTACATTTATTGCATTTATCAGACGCTTTTATCCAAACTACAGGGGGCAGTCTCTCCCTGGAGCAACTTGGGGTTAAGGGTCTTGCTCAGGGATCCAGTGGTGGTGCGCTGAAGGTAGGATTCGAACCCATGACCTCTTGGGCTGGAGCTAAGTATCCTACCCACTGAGCCCCTCCACCCCAACAGCTCAGTTCTAGTTTACACAAACGTTTCACCTATCTACTATAAAACCAGAATCGTCTTGAAGCCATCCTAGCCATGACCTTATCGTCTGGAACTGACTAAAATAGTCATAATAGTCATAATAGACTGTGGTTTTGTCCTAACGGCTTTGCCTTTTGTTAAGAAGCTTTATTTTCTAGGTTATTTGCTTGCTAGCTTATTTTCACCCCTTTCATAATAACAACTTGGGGATCTGTTGAGATTCCCAAAGCAGTTTCTTTTTCAGTACCTCAACCATAGAAGAAGTACATCTGAAGTAATGTTCACTCCATCCCCAGTGACTGTTGCTTCTATAGTCCAGTTCAAAACATTAACATTTCTGGCATTTATCAGACTCTTTTATCCAAAGCGACTTCCCTACCTACAGGGGGCAGTCTCCCTGGAGCAACTTGAGGTTAAGGGTCTTGCTCAGGAACCCAGTGGTGGTGAGCTCAGAGTAGGATTCGAACCCATGACTACGCCGCCACCACCTCCTACATGGCAATAACTTCTCAGAAACGGAGCGTTGGGCAGGATATAGTGATTATATTGTTTCTGATATTTGATTTACTGTATATGCCATCAGAAAGTCCAGTGTGCCATAATTTGAGAAGAGTTTGAATGATACATAAGAATGATTAAAGAGATAACTTACACATTAAAGAGATAACTTACCAATTTTACACATCAAAATGTCATGATCTCATTTCATACTGGATTTGAATGCACTATGTGGGTTTATAAGTAACATTTTCTTTGGTAAAACTGTAACTCTTGGTTACTTAAGAGAGAGAGAAAAATTATGTGTGAAAACAAATTTCAAATAAACAAGGAACCTTGGCTTTTGCCCAAGCAGAGTTCCAGAAGAACAGTTAAAGGTCGCATGACATGCTTATTATATAGCTTTCAGATGACTTACTTGTCTGAGGTTTGTAGCCAAGGGGAGTTGCAACTGATCGAGACTTAATTTTCAGCCGTTCAGCAAAATTAACCCACTGGTTCCTCAGAGGCTCGCATGAAGGAACTAAAAAAATACATTTGTGCTCATTTGTACATCTAAGCACTGAGCAACTGACATGCTTCACACATTTGCAAGCCATGATGTCTCTACAGGCAAAAATGGTGTCGCACACACAGCACTGACGGTCGGTGGAGCTAATGTTTTAGGGGAAGGGGGTGAAATTGTCTGGGCGGGCAAAGCCTGAGAAAGGGGACGTGACCTTTCCCTGTATGACGACGTACAGGGCCAAATTCCAGATCGGGCCTCTGAGCTGTCGTTCTCTCAGTGGCGAAGCAGGAAGATCAAAGCACTCTTTACCCATTTCTAGCCTCTGCAGGACCACAGGCAGGCTAGGGGAACTCGTATTAATGTTAAAAAATCTCATAAAGTGAAATGTTCATGTCATGGGACCTTTAAGGGTTACCAAACATTCTCAATACAGACTGGTATAAAAGTATTCAATACACATAACCTAAATAGTGTGGAAAATCAAGCAAGCAAAGTCTTTCACTTCACTGGCAGAGAGTCTTTACTCTACGAGTGAAATTATATACTCTGTCCATTCACTCTGTGGCAGACACCTTGTTTACTGCGAAATGCTCATAACTGCGAAAACCTCATATCCTTATATTTAATTTCTGTATTAGATTTTATCATCAGGCTATTTCAGGTCTGTAAGGCCTGGCTCAGGAGGTGAAGGGGAGTGTCAAGCAGGCCAAATGGAACAACCCAATCCTGAACCTCACTCCAGGACTTCCTTCAGGCCAGTTCGGCTTCACCTGAGTACTAGGGGCAGGAACTATATGTAGTCAGTGCTGACAAGTTCACAGTGCGAAGTATACTAGCCTTGTTAGACACCAAGCCTGCTTATCTTGTCTTTGATGCCTGTTAGGCCTTGTCCACACGGACGTTCGGAATGAACACGCTCTGAACGCCATAGGCATTTTTGTGGCGTTTGGTAGCGACACTTGATCGACGTCAGCAAGGCGTTCCACTGGCATCTGATGCCGTTTAACACCAGCCTTTTCCTCGCGTTCGTCGGGATTTTGATGCCAAGAAAACGTTGCATGCAGTGTTTATTTGCCGCCATCCGAACGTGCAGCCGTCCGAACGCCCGTGCGGACGCTTTGATTTGCTTCAATGAGCAGAAAAACGGGCGGCGTTCAATAACCGCTCACCTGGCGTCACGAACGCCAGAAAAACGCCTGGTTCAGACGTCCGTGTGAACGAGGCCTAATCGACCTTTCTGGACTTCCCCTTTTCTCTACGGACTACTTTGTCTCCTTGGATTATCTGGTTTTGACATTTTCTCTGGACTTTGGTTGTTCCCTTATTTTGCCCTGCTTGCTTTTTTCTGATTAATAAATTCTACTGTTTTTTGTTACTCTGCGTTTGGATTCTTTCTCGTATTCATCACAAGGTCTGATACGCCTCAAGTCTCTGTGTTTTCTGTGGTTTGGTAAACAATGACAGCTTTTGATTTCTTCTTCATACCAGCATGGCACATACAGCCAGTATTGTTTTCATGAACTCTGCACAATTATGAAGGGTTGGAAAATAATCATGGACTGCCCTTTTTCATCCTCACAGGTATACATGCCCTCTTGGTGTGTTGTTCTGTTACTTAGGAGTGACTAAGTGGCTCTGAGGAGGTGTTGCTCTTTAATACATACATTTAACAATAATATCACTTACACTTGACAGCGGCAGATCTAGCAGGCCGAAAAAAATCACAGATTGACTTGTGGCAACAGTGGTCATGTTTAAAGTCACAGAGCTCTGAACCCATTCTACTGCCAGTGTTTGTTTCTGAAGATTGAATGGCTGTTGAATGGCTAAACTTAATCATGTGGAGGGGTGTGCATAAACATTTGCCATGTAGTGTACAAGCTGGCCATGTTGACTGTACGAACGTGTGTATACCCTAAAAAGAAATATTAAAAAGGGTATTGCATCCATTTTTCCACACACAACAAAAAAGCTTCTTTTACAATTTTGAAATGCCTAAATGTCAATGTCGTCATTTTTATTTTCATAGCCTGAGCACATGAATAATCATTAAGCAAGAACTAATTTCTTTTGAAAGGGATCAATAATTATTGCCATTTGCCAAGAAAGAGACGACCAAGCAGTTTCTTACTGGTGCCTCCCTCTTCATGTGAATCACCATGACAACCAGCATTTGGTCAGTGGGCTGGGAGTGTCGGGTGTTGGGAACGGAGGCTACATGACTGGGCCTGTTTTGCAATAGCAGTGCATGATCATAAATATCCTCATGTTGTCTGAGAGCCGAGAACAGTCCCGTTCCTGGAAATGGCACACACTCACAGTACATGGGCAATCATATGTCAAATTTCACATTAGTTTTCGTAAAGTTCGTCACTAGGCGTAATTTAAGCCAAAACAGGTGTCTGTTAGCTGATATAACAAAATTGACAGTTAGTGCGCTTTTCAAAGCTTTTTACATTGTCCAGAGAAGTTGTGTGTCCGATGAAGTTGCATGTTCGGCAGTTCAGAAAGAATTCCGATTTTTGTAGAATATTTTATATTTATTACTTAAAGTATCGTCCATTGAAAGCTGTGTCATTTCTGTGTCATCACTCTAAATAACCCTTTGGCACCTTTATTTTTAAGTGTAAAGTTTTACGGTACAATGATTTGCATCCAGAACTTTCTTGGATCTAGTAGCCTCTTGGGAGGAAGGGCCAAGGTCTTTGTCAGTTTCTACTGCCCTGCAAATCCAGCCTAGCTGAAAGGGGAAGGTAGAAAGGTAGTACAGCAGGCCCATAGAGGGAGGATTGTGTTGAACTTTGTTATTCATGACATTATTACAAGATATATGACACACTCCTTCCACCTATGGTAAGTCTAAATCAGAATCAGACAAAGAAACCATACACACCACTTTTAATTAAACTGAAAGATTTATCACACGGTAAACAACTGAACAAATAATGAAAGGTGGCTGGAATTGTACATCCATTGTTTTCCCTCTCTTCGCTGGATGGAGAAAATCACCCCACTCATAGTAAGAATCAAAGTCAGAACAGGGGAGTGGCTCCGTCAAGAGTCTTATTTGTCAGTAATGAAGATGTGTTTCTAAAAGAAAACCTCAGCACGATAAGGACATGCACTGATCACACTGTAACTGACTGACAGGGAATATATTATTAAATATTGGAAGCTAATTAGCCTCATGTGTCTCTGTGCCCAGCAGGGATTATGTTTTGAGGTGGAAAAATATCAGTGATCTGTTTTGATTGCTTTTGAGTTACCAGGGGACTGCTTAACAAAACACAGTTTCTCACGTTAATTAGATAACTTAAGCTTAAAATCAAGCATGTCCTAATGAAAAAAAAAAAAGAACACTCACATGGGACATTCCTTTACTTGGGCTTAAGTTATCTGGCTAACTGAGAAGTCCTCTTTTTGAATATATCCACATAGGGTTGCTTGGCATCACTATAAATATAGAGCAGGACATACAGCCAATAGGAGCATACAATTCCTCATTCAAGAGTTTACAATTGTTTGTGTGAATATTTTGTAAACATTCCTCCATGACAAAAAAAAATGACAGAATGATCGTATTTGTCAAATGAATCATTTCTTTATAAAATCTACAATACAGATGGGAATGATCTAAGATTCTGACTGAAGCTTTCAAACTAAATATAAGTGCTTGAAGTTCTAACATGTGGAGGGATTTTTTGTGGTCTTGCTGTGCTTGAAACAATGAAGTTCTTTTTTGCAGTGATAAATGTTTATTTTGCCTGACACCATCTCCATGTTTCTGCCATCTGCCTCAGCTACCATGCTGTTATGAGCTCCCCTTGACAGGTTGACAATGGTGGTGACGTGCATGGGGGTGGTGGTGGTGGTGGGGGGGTGGCTTTGTGAAGAATGAAAAGAGGTAGCGAAGGGAAACAAAGTTAACGAAACTACAAGAGCATATCCTGATTCCTTTACAGAGTACAGGTGAACGGAGATGTGCATTAAGTTACAACAAGCATGCTTTTGAAAAACAGATTCATGAAAGTCAAAAGTGTTCTCTCTCAGGTGTCTGTGATTGACTAATAATATACGCTCACGCTTCAGTACCGTGGAGGCAATCTATTTGAATTATTCCAGGGGTAAACCTGACCTAGCTGTCAAAGCTACTAGCTCATGACTTTGTAATACTGTATTTGCAGATTCCTCCCAGTACCCCAAGCCCCTCCCCCCCGCCCCCCCGCCCCCCAAACCTTTTTTCTTTCTGTCTGTTTACCCTTATTCACTGTTCAGCTGGTATCGGTGTCATTTTCAAATTTAAAGGGCCAGTCAGCTCTCAAAACTGAAGGATGCAACCAGTATATTGCCATAACAAACTGGAAATAACTCATCTGTGCTCTTTTAATGTCTGGAGTATGTATTCTACAAACAAAACAAGCTTGCAAAAGTCTAGCTTGCCCTGGAAGGCAAGAGGAAATTTTGACTTAGGTTACATCCACAGGCCATTGAGAGTCTTATTGTCCGTCATGCGGTGTCAGTTATCACTCGTTCCGTATTTTAAACCTCATTACCTTCACAAGCCGTTGAAGCACTTTAGTAATTTCAGACTCCTCCTATCCTTTCAAACAAGACAATGCTCCCACTCACATTTAGCGCAAAATCCAGATGCTTCCGTTATGAGATCACGTCTGGCCCCACTAGCAATTCATGAGCTAGCCCAACTCTCTGATTTAGCTTAATGGCTCCATAGTTTACACTTTAAGACTCTGAAACTCATCCCTAGTGCAATTAAACTTCCCCTCAATAAAAGAAGATGCAGAACAGCAAGGAATGGACAATGTTGTTGCGTTCACTACTATTCTGCAATGGAGACGTTCCAAAAGGGCGATTTTGTTTTGTGATAATTACTGTGCTGGATAAAAGAGGTGGTTAAGTATCTAATGTTCCAAACATCTTTAAGAGAGGCCCTTACAAAAACATGTTTTACACAGATCTCTTCCACTGCGTTTAATGTCCTCACACGGTTTCAACTGCCTGAATCAAACACACTCATATAATTAGTGACACTGAATACGTTCTATAGCCCATCCTCACAAATGAAATAATTTGTTGCAAAATTACGTCCTTTTTGTGGAAGTAGACTCATATTTTCAAGCCTATAGTAGGAGCAGCTTGCTCTTATTGAATTGAAAGGATTGCTAAACTAGAGAAAAAACATAGAACGACATTCACTTGCAGAAGAGTTAAAGATGTATGTGATGTCCCAGCATTGCCCTGAGCTGTTTGAAAAGACTTCAGGCACTACATCATATCTTTTTGTGCTTCTTGAAATGGCTGAATGGTGACATAAAGTCAAGCAGGACATGCAGCTGATACCCTTACAATCTAATATACATATGATGTAGTCAGCAAGGGCACAATTTCCAGTTATCCTATCTCAGTGAGCAAAGACCGACTGTGTCTTGCATATTGGGTTGAAATTCAGTTTGCACTAGATTTCCTAAAGGGTGATACATCATTATGTGCTTTGTTGATTCTTAATTGTGATGGTAATTGCTATGAGAGGCATGAAAGTGTTTTGGTTATTGTCTGCTGGCTCTTGTGAATTCTAACATAGTGGGGCTGAGACTGTTTTTAAATACCTGAGCACACTTATTCTGGTTTCAAAATGTTTCTAAAATCAACTTTAATCACAACAAACATACTATAAATATAAACAGGCTTCTTTTCTTGGAGGTTCTGATGTTTGATTTCTGCTGTTTGACCTTTTGCCATAGATTTCATGGAAGTTTTAACAATTTTCCTACACAGACTATTTTGTCAAGGCAAAATGTGCCTGGCACCATCTATCAGGTGGTGGTAACAAGCTGGTTGTGGTATGGTGAGGGCTAGCAGCTACAGTCAACTGTTAACAATGTCTTTTGAAAGCTTTGAGGAGAATCTTAACTGCCTGTTGGTTACTATCAGATGCCCACACTGACTAGCATCATGCAGAGTGACTGAATGGGTATTCTGCCCACTCAGAGAGTGTGAGGCCAATTATGGTCTCTGGTACTCCTCATTGTGTTGTTGGGCATGATTATACAACCGTGGTCTCTGAGAACAATGGCTTTGTGCTATATTGCGGTTTGGAATGTAGATTTATTGAGGTAGGAAAAACTAGAAATAATTAGTAATCTGATCCAATGCCTCATGTAGGCAGAGCTCCATGTTGGGGGCAATACTGTGCTCTTCAGTTCAGACTATAGCAAGCCTAATTATCAGTGTAACGTAAATTAGCATGGATCCATACGAGTTTGTTGTCTGACACCTCTAAATGATGGATTCTCACATGACCAGAATAATACTTGTTCAGACTTCGACTATGGATGTTTAAGCCCAAGTCTAGAACTTAAAACACAACTTCACCTTTAAAAAAATTTGACTAATCAAAGTTCAACACTCTCCAAAGTTTCTGTTTAATCAAACCCAATTGACAGGGACTGTTCTGTTGTTTCCATTTCTTCAAGTCTGATTCCCACATTCTGACCTCAGTCTTATCTGTTTGGTTTGGTAATTCTGTGACAGGTCTCTCCTTAAGTCCTGTCACAGTGTAATCTACAGCTGAGCTGAGCTGTGTTTCAAAGCTAGCCTCAAGCACATTTAATGGTACCAATCACGGTGCTCACAGGCTCTGTTTTTATCAAACGGAGACAAGTAGAAGTCATCAAAGAAAGACAATAACACTTCTGGAGGTTGCATGAACAGGTGCATACTTGGCTTTTGTCCAAGAAGAAAAGGTGCCTATGTTGATCTACTCTCGCTTTCATTTATATTCCATTAGCATAGTTAATTCTTCCAAATCCTTTCGATTTTATTGTGTAATTTTGCATCCCTCTACGGTTCGCTCCTAAATAGCATTTACCTCCCAAAATTATTTTGTTTTGTTTTGATAAAACAGCTCATGCGTCTAAAGAAAAGGGCTCTTGCTTTGATGTGTGCCTGTCCCTTTGGTGGTTTTTCTCCCGATGCGAAGAGCTGTACCACAAAAGCCATGTAAGTCTTTTCTAGGCTGGTGGCTTGGGCTCTGTTTGAAGGTGATGTTTGATGTCCCTACCAATCAATGCTGAAGCACCAGCTGCTGTACCTTTCGTGGCCTGCCGTTCCAGTGAAGCTCAAAGTCCTATGGTAATGAAGGAGCTCCACCGTGGGAGTGTGTCCTGGTGGCCAGTTCACCAAGGGAGGAGTGATCCTCCCAAACTGCTTTTCACTTTTTGTCTACAAACCATTCCTGCCTAAGTTTCTCAGACTTTAAAGTAAAAATGTGAACACACACTTAATTGCGTAGTTACGAAATGGTTACATTAAGTATGGATCAGTTTTGTTTCTTTGTTCCCTTTTCTGCTTGTTCTACTGTATGTTCCAAATCAGGACAAATATTAATGTATAATTGCATTACTACCAAATTTCAATATGCATTTACAAAATGAATTGCACAGTTATGCAAAGAACTACATTTACATTCTATTTGTATTCTATATCAGCAGACTAGACTATACATGCAACAACAACAACAACAGTATAACCTTGCCTGCTTACAAAGAAATATGTTATATGCTTTGATAGTTTTTAATTTAAAGACTGGAATATAACAAATATGCTATAATTAAGCATCACTTTTGCTGTAACAATTCACTGCTGTAACAAGGTCACTGAAACCTGAGAGAAAATGGTTACGGTGAGCTTTTTGAACTTCTTTTTGTTAAAGAATGTTGGGATCTGCTAGAATGCCTGAAAAATAGCGAGCTGTTTAAATGAGAGATGCAATATTTAGTGTTTACTGTCTCTATTCTCCTCTCCTCTACACTATTTTTGAGTGGAAAGAGAAGGACTGGCACTCCTTGGAATGGTTCAGGTCAAGCCGTTTCTATTATTAATGGCTGGTGACCATAGCCCATGGGCAGCAGCTGGTACCCTCAGAAGTAAGGTAACTGCTTCCTGCCTCCACCTTGGCCTGTGGGACGCCGGAGGCATTTAAAACACTTCTCCTCTAGGTTGATTAGAGCAGCTCCTCGTGGGAAGCTGCCTGGGAGTCAGTCAGGTAAACCCGAGCAGACGCATCCATATTCAGGTCCTCAACAGGATTCCCCTCTCTGGAGCCGCTCGCTTGTATAAAAGTGCCCTTGACGGGCCTTGAGCAGGCTGATTGTATGCATTATTCCGCCTGATGGAGTCAAGCCGTAGGGACACATATTCCCTAGGGTGATTATCCAATACAGCCAATGTTCTCTCCCTTTTCGGTTCCTCATTCCAAAGAAAAGAGGCTTTAACATTTCTAGAGATGTTCAACTAAATGTCACACAAAGCTCTTGTCTGTGCAGTGTTTTAGTCTCACAGATGTGGCATATTCCTGTGTGTTCTGTGGTGTACATTTTCATTTTGCATGATCTTCATCTATGTACTCAATCTATATAAAATATGTTTTAAGTGGATGCTATAATCTGTGTAAATGGAATTCTGTTCTCCAAAGAAACAAAGGCATTGCAATGTAAATGTGAAGGAATGGTCGTTGTGACACCTGGCTTTGCAGTTCACCCTCCTCATCACTAAGCTGGCTCTAGGATATCATACTAAGCCTAACTATATAAGGAATGGTCTTTGTAATATTACTGTTATATAATACTGTTATATATATATATACTATATTACTATTATTATATATGTATACTGTATTACTGTATTATATACAATCAGGGCATGCATGAACATATGTATATGCTTTTTATACAACGAGACAATTACACTGATATCCCATTTGCAAAATCAGTATTTATATGGATGGGGTCATTATGCAGAGGTTTCACATAGAGTTTAGCTCACATAAACACATAGAGTTTAGCTCACATAAACACATAGAGTTTAACTCACATAAACACATAGAGTTTAACTCACATAAACACATAGAGTTTA
>JBBJLR010158055.1:0-14713 GCA_037577145.1 Brachypetersius gabonensis
CTTCATATTGAGATCTGATGTATCTAATGTGTTTCTTTAAAGTGTTCCTTTAATTTTTGTGAGCAGTGTATATACCTGTAGAACTGGCCACTCCTCCTTCAAAGGTAGGCAAAACCTCAGGGCTTTGTTAATTAGAGGCAAAAATTCTTACCCAAAATATTAAGATAATGCTATCAGTGCATGGATTCAGCAGTGTTCAGTTCAATCTGTGTGTACATTACATCTTCAAAAACTACACTTGTGGGTAAAAACTAAAAGTAAAGATTACATGAAAAATAAATCAAAACTTAATGGCAAAATTCACAACAGGTGTTTAATCCATGAACCGACCAATTAATTTCCTGGTTCAATCAGAATTGTATTCAGACAGTCCACCTCATCATGCTGTTCACATTTTTCCATTGTCAGACCAAGACGACACCTAACAATTGATCAACAGTACCTTGCCATTGCAAGGCTTCAAATTGGATGTTCTCAGAGGAAATGGCCACTGAGCTTAGGGTGTCATAAACAGGGTGCCACAGAGATACAGAAAGACTGTATCTTGAAGGCATAGAAGTGCACTTCCTTTGGCCACATCCCACACTGATGACCGTTTCATCGTGAACAGTGCCCTGTGAAACTGGATGATGAATGCCAGTCTACACCAGGCACATTTAAGAGAGGTGAGAACCTCCTGAGTGTCATGTCAGACCATTCGAAACCATTTACATCAGCATGGTCTGTGTGCTAGATGACCTGCAGGGGTATTTTTGCTGGACAAGGGACCAGTGGGCCTCAGGGCTGTTCTCAGATGAAAGTCGATACACGTTGAGCATTCATGATGGCTGCCAACAATGTTGGAGACTTCAAGGAGAGCGCTATTCATCAGACTTTGGTGGTGGTGGTGTTACAGTGTAGGCAGGTGTGTTTAGTCAATACAGAACTACCCTACAATTTGTGAACGATACAGTGACACGCCCATACATTTACATTTACATTTACGGCATTTATCAGACGCTTTTATCCAAAGTGACTTCCATTCTCTAACTACAGGGGACAGTCTCCCTGGAGCAACTTGGGGTCTTAAGGGTCTTGCTCAGGGACCCAGTGGTGATGCTGAAGGTAGGATTCGAACATGTGACCTCTTGGTCCAGAGGCAAGTATCCTATGGCAAGTATCCTAGGGAATGGCTGCTGGAGAATGAGGTACTTTGAATGGAGTGGTCTGCACTTTCTCCAGAACTATGGGAAAAACTATGGGATCAGAGTCACCATGTAGAGGCTTGTAACTCTGTACCACAGAACCTCAATGACCTGAGGGCCACACTTCAAGAAGAGTGGAATGCAAGAAGCCAAGAAGTGAACAGCATGAGATGTCGTTGTCAAGCTGTAATTGATGTTAATGAGACACTGACATTTTTTGTTCTAGTATACTCAAACACTTACTGACTTTTGTTTCAATAAATAGTTTGAGATGATGTAGAAACGGAAACAGGAAGTGACACAGGGAAGCACGGAAGTAAACAAAGGGAAAGGGAGGAAGGGAGTACAGGAGCTGAAATGGAGGAGTAATGAAACACGGGACAACACAAACAAAAACACGGAAGTCAATATTCAGGGGAGGAAGAACGAACTCTACTGGTGGAGAGCGAGGTGACCGTTACAGAGGAACTCACAATTGCATGCTTCAACTTAAATGCCCTACTTTCATGATATAATATCACTATAGTGTGAAAGTTTTGCATTTTTCACAATTTTTACCCGAAAGTCAAAGATGCATTCATTTTGTGAGTAGTGTATATACAAATAAATGTTGTGTAGTTTTCATAGTCTTTTCTAAAACTGGTGAAATACCAGGTCATCTTTTACACCCATTTTGTACTTTGCGCACAATAGCACAGTACCGTTGGTGTGAACCAGGAGAGGTGCTTCACCAGTGCTTCACTGGTCGCACTCAGGTTAATCAGCATTCATACAATGAAACATCATCATGTCTGGTATAAGGATCATAAATGAAAAATGAGAGAGATTATATGTCCTGTCCTGCTACAACAGTCATCCGTTTACAGTGTTAGTCACCATCTTGATCTGCTAGTTTAACAAGTGTAACCACATAGCAAGCTAGTACAATAAGTATCAGAAATCTTCCAATCAATACAATACTTATTTTAATAAACATGGAACTCCATGACCCAGACATGCAAGAGAATCATTCTCCAATATGCACATCTTTTTTTTGCATTAGCTTTTACTTCATGTTTATGGCGGTGCATTTTCATAGCTTCTGTGCATTACCCACCTAATGCAGTTTTCAGTTTTGGACAAAATTTTTTTTAAACACAACCGAAACAGCGATGACGTAATTAAGAACCACAAACTGCACACACCAGATTGGATTAGAGTCGACATATCTGCTGTGTGGGCGCATTTCGATATTTCTAAGAAAGACACAAGGAAAGCCCTTTGTACATTTCTAGAGGTATAATTTATCATATAAAATCAAAACATCCCGTTTGAGCACAGAAGAGGCAAGACCCTTGAGCACACCCACTCCATCTTTGGCGGACGTTTTTGAAAAGGCAAGGAAGGTTTCCAAAGATTACAGTTAATATATGGGCTATGCTAGTCTTTGTTTTAATACACAATTTTGTAATAGGCTTATAGAGAATGTTGTTCTATCTTTCAACAGTTTTTAAAGCACTTGTTCTGAATGCACTTTGTTCATGCACTTCTTTCAGAATATTAAAATGAGCTTGAATTCACTTGTTTTATGAGAGAAGATATTTAATTGTATAATATTTCAGCTATCTCACTTTTAGGCTATTGAGTGGGGCCAAGTAAAATATTTTATGTCAAATTTTATTTTATACTGGTCATGTCTGGCTGAGGGAGAGAGACGCGGCAGCGCAAGTTCCAAAGAGACAGTCTTTATTTAAATCAAGAATCACAAAGGTCAACTCAAAGTAAGCTCGTTCACAGAGGAGTTTCACCACTACGAGAGGGACCTTCACCCTTCTGAATCTCTTTAGAAAAAGGACTGACTCCGTGTAAGACCTTCTCTCCAACCGGGACCTGAGGACTCACCGAATGTGAGTTCGAAATGTCAGTTCACTCCTGGATGGAATATAAACAAGAGAGAGACAGAGAGAGGGAAAGAAGGAATATAAGCCGCCAGTGAACGTGCCACTCGTGTCTCTAACTCCTCTTTCCTGCCGGCTCTCCTCTCCACCCTGCTTCCTCTCTGCTTGTACAAGGCGCCGACTCTCAGAAGTCCGGGGGGGTTTCACCTGGGCTAGACTGTCTCACAGAAAGAGTCACAAGCACACTCACTCCAGACTCAGACCAGCGTTTCCCCACATTCAGCAGTGTGATACGTTTTCTCAGTCGCTAATGTGAACACTGAACAAGGTACGTTTTTCATTCGTGATACTTCACCTTACCTCCAGCACACAAACCAAACAACCCCCCAAGAACCTGAGTGACCACACATCGAACCTCTGGCTCAGCCAAGATTTAAACATTCATTCAACCAATCACACAACATGAACACTTATCCCTTAAACGAGCACAGCTGTAGACCCTCATTTACTCACTCACGCATACACCTCTAATCCAGAGCTCTATCCCCTAATATTCTGGTGACCTATTTCTTCTGTGCTGAGTCGAAGGTTCACAATATTAGGCTTTGTTTGAATGCTAAATATCTATTTTCATAGTTTTGTAACAGATTTATTCTTTGAACCATGAATATAATTTATGCAATTGCAAGTACATATAGTCCTAGCTATAATGGCAATATAACAAAAAATTTGTATAATTTCTTTCTGTGTTTTGGTTTCGGTTTTAGGCCAAGTGTTTTCTCATTTTCAGTTTTCGGTTTCGGCCAAAAAAGAATCACAACAACCTTGTCCAATAACCTCGAATGTTACTTCAGGATCTGGTTCATAAGATCTCTTCTGTCTTTGAGGAGTGGGATCATTCTGTTTATCCAAATTTGCATTTTTCTGAAGTCATACCTCCACAACAGCTTTCTATTGGTGTATATATGGTTTGGTAGTCTGAACAGGAAGCAGAGGGTTCAAAATTTTGCCTGGATGAGGTCTGAGCATTGCATGTGGGATCAGAATAAATAGTCATTCCGCACTTGCCCTGAAATCGTCCTACCATTTCACCCCCATCCGTTCCATTACCAGTTCTATTGTAACATTCTTTCTGTCCATGGTACCGTGAGTACTCCTGGCTCTCTTGAGCCCTCTTATATACCTTCTGTGAGAATGCAGATTCTTGATGGGAATCTTTTCTCCTTTGAAGGGGTCTCCACCTCTCATGTCCGGCTGCCACTACCTATTTCAGAGCCCCACTTCTCAGGAGCCGGGCAATCCATGCAGTTAGAACGCACCTTCCTGTCGGCGGTGGAGAAGGAGAGACGCTATTGCAAAGGACTCTGTGCCTATTGTGCCTCCCCCGACCACCAACGGGCCATCTGTCCTCTGGGTCTGGGAAACAGTCAGACCAAGTGAATAGGGGGAGGAAATCACTTGGTCCGCTGGCTGCCTCCTCCTGCCCTCCGACCATTTCATGGCTCACCTTAAAGGTAATTCATTGATTCAGGGGCTGCTGGCAATTGGGGTGATGGGGTTGTTAGACAATCCCCTGTCTAACAACCCCATCACTCACCGCACCCTTCCTATCACCATCACCCACAAAGACCACTCCTCTCTTTCACTCGCCTCTCATCACCTCCCATCATCCTTGGGCTGTTGAAACATGTCCAACTCATTTCTTGAACCCATCACAAGATCCTTCAGTGGGGACTGACCTGTAAGGAGCTTTGTCTCCAGGCTAAGGCTGAAATGTGCTCAGGGGAGTCTGAGGCCCCTGAAGTTGACCTGGAGTCCATTCCACATCAGGGAGAAAGACGAGTGGAAGACGGCCTTCATAACCCCCACCAGCCACTACGAGACCCTAGTTATGCCATTCGGTATGTAACTGTCCATCCGCCTTTCAACAACTCATCAATGACACCCTTCGGGACATGCTGAGTTTTGCCTACTTGGATGACATCCTCATCTGTTCTAAGGCCTTGGAGGAGCATACCCAGCATGTCTGGGCAGTATTAAGGAGGTTGCTGTCCCAACAGTTATTCTGTAGGTTGGAAAAATGTGCCTTTCACCAGCACACCACCACATTCCTCAGTTTCGTTGTCTCCTCTCAGGATGTGGCCATGAAGCTGGAGGCTGTGCATTTGTGGGCCCTAGCCACGTCGCTTTAACAGCTGCAACATTTTCTGCGGTTCGCTAATTTCTCCAGGGCTTCAGTTTGACTGTGGCTCCTCTCACCGCCTCTCACCAAACCCACGACCCTTCACTCTCAACCCTGATGCCATCGCCACCTTCCACCTACTCTGCCATCAGTTCACCACAGCACCCATCCTTCGCACGTCCTGCCTCCGCATGTCATCTTGGCTCCTCTCCAGTGGGGGTTAGAAGACAGGGTTTTCTAGGAACAGACCTTGGATTCACCGCTGGACAAAACCCCACCAGGAAAACTGCCTGATCCAGTGAGACAGGAGGTCCTGCAGTGGGCTCACTATTCTGCCATGGATTGAAACCCGGGCACTAAACGCACGCTGAGTGTCCTCCAGCGAGCCTTTTGGTGTCCAACCATGTCAACAGACATAAAAGACTTTGTCTTCATCTGCACAACCATTGCATGGGCCAAAAACCCTAATTCAGCTTCCCAGGGGAGCTTCAACCTCTCCCGGTACCCCAGCGACCTCGTTATTGTGGATCAGTTCTCCAAGGCTGTTCATCTGGTGGCCCTGACCGGACTCCCCTCTGCTAAGGAGACGATAGGACTGATAATCGAGCACATATTCTGCCTGCATGGGTTCCCCAAGGACATTGTCTCAGACAGAGGTACCGAGGTCATAGCGTTGGCTCGTTGACTGGTAGGGCTACGGTCCGGAGGAACGGACCTGCGTTCCCGGATGGGGAAACCTAGAAATGAGCTTGCACCTCCAAAAACAATGAAAGTATGTCCCCAGCTCTGTATGACACTTAACACAAAGAACCGGTATAGAGGGATCAATTGTATTCATTAAAACTGGCGTTATATGTAACATGTGTAAAATCTTATATTGAGTCTCTCTAAGCCGGTTACAAGTGAAAATGGATCTAACACTTTTCATAGCCTCCTGCCAGTCATCATCTATATAAACATTCCCCAGATCTTCCTCCCATTTCCGGGCCACTGTGCTCAAAAGTCCAGAGACATTAGCGTATAAAAAAAGAATAAAGTCTAGAAATAAAATGAGCAGCATTGGTTGTATTGATGAATAAACTCTCCAGCTATGCTAAGTGCTGAGGATTCCTGTACCTGCTTTTGCTTTAAAATAGCATATTGCCGAATTTGCAAATGTCCAAAGTGATGTTGTTTTTGAAGATCAAACTTCTGTCGTAACTGTTGGAAGGACATTAAGGAGCCATCCTGGAATAAGTCCCCTAGTACACGAATCCCCTTCATGTCTTAAAGAGAGGTGAGCCTATGCCAGGAACAAAATCCTGATTCAAATAAATTGGATTCAACCTAAATATAGATTCGCCTCTCCCCAAGAATCTGGTCATCTGTCACCAAACTTTTATAGAACTGTAGAATATTGGATTTTTCCTCACTGTATCATCATACTTATGTGGACCGGCAAACAAGCTCCAGACAGAGAGTGGAGAGCCCAGGAATCCATAGTAGGACAGATCATAATAAGACCTAAACTACTCCCAAATGAGTCTGGAATGACAAGCCCAGGTATAATATAAGATGTTTGGCATGGCTAATCCACCCAACTCCACTGGCATCTGCAAAGACAATCTTTTGTCTAGGCTTTTTTCCACTCCATATAAATCTAGAAAAGTCCCCTTCCAGCTGAGCAGAAATGTTCCTGCTCAACCATAAGGGTAACACCTGAAGAGGGTACAATAATCGAGGGAGAATATTCATCTTGATTAAACTTATTCTACCAAGCAGTGAAAGAGGAAGTGCTTGCCAGCTGTTTAAATCTCTTTAAACGGTTTGGATAATCGGAGCCAAATTAAGTTTCCATAATTTATTTAAATTGCTGACACATTAATCCCAAGATAAAAAAATACAGAATTCAACCATTTAAAGAGGAAATTAATTAAAGATTTAATATCAAAATTACCTAATGGTCATGCTTCTGATTTGTTAAAGTTAATTTTGTACCCTGAGATTAAACCAAATTCATCAAATAATGATAATGTTGTTGGTATAGATAATTCAGGTGATGATAAAAATAACAGGATGTCGTCTGCATACAATGCAATTTTGTGCTCCTCTCCTCTTATCGAGATACACTTACCTTTATTCTGTGTTTAAAAAATCTCAGATTTTATATTTTTTAAAAATTATAAATTTTACTTACATTTATACTTATCTACTTGTACTCATTTTAAATTTCCAGATCTTTTAATTTAATTTTTTTTTATTGTTTATAATGTTTGCACAGTCAGTAAGGAGTGGTTCAGGATACATTTCACTGCGTGTTGTACTTGTATGACTATGCATGTGACGAATAAAGAATCTTGAATCTTTAATCTTGAATCTTGTCTAATAGCTTCTGCCAAAGGTTCCAAAGCCAGCGCAGACAAGAGAGGGTTCAGTGGACACCCCTGTCTGGTGCCTCTGGCAAGTGGGAAAGGTTCTGACCGCAGACCATTAATAAGACATAGGAGAATAGTTTGAATCCATTTTAGAATCCATTTTAGAAATTCTCCCTCTATAACAAATCTCTGCAGGGCCCCAAAAAGGTAGCCCCATTTAACCCTGTCAAAAGCCTTCTCTGCATCTAAAGATACAGAGATTGTTTCACAGTTTTGTTGATTGGTATATTATATAACATTCAAAAGTCTCCTTATATTTGTGATAGAAAAACGCTTCTGTATGAAGCCCATTTGGTCTGGGTTTATAAGGTTAGGAAGAGCCACCTCAAGTCTTCTAGCCAACAGCTTAGAGAGTATCTTAGGATCGACCCCAATTAAGCTAATGGGTTTATAAGAGCTACATGAATCGGGCGATTTATTCTTTTTAAGAAATAAAGAAATATTTGTCAAGTTTAAAGCAATTTTTCAGCAAGTCTACAAACATTTCAGTAAGTGATCCTGCTATTTCTTTTCCCATTTTGTTTTATAAAATTCTGGACAAAAACCATCAGGCCCAGGGGCCTTTCCTCCTCTTAGAGACTTTATGGAATAAAGAACTTCTTCTTCTCTATTTGGCCTACAGAGGTCTGCTTGCTCTTCAGCTGTGAGAGAGGGGAGTTCAATGTCATCAAGAAAATGATTCATTCTTTGCTCTGTCGAGTGACATTCTAATGAGTATAGATTTTGTAATATTCTTTCATAATTTGGTTGATGTATTTGTTTTCAAACCTACAGTGCATCCGGAAAGTATTCATAGCGCATAACTTTTTCCCCATTTTGTTATATTACAGCCTTATTCCTAATTCTACACGCAACACCCCATAATGACAACGTGGAACAACATTTACTTAAATTTATTTATTTTTAAAAAATGTTAAAAAAATTAAAAATATTTTTTTTAATTATTAAAAATTGAGAAAGCACATGTACATAAGTATTCACATCCTTTGCCATGAAGCTCAAAATTCAGCTCAGGTACATCCTGTTTCCCCTGATCATCCTTGAGATGTTTCTGCAGCTTAATTGGAGTCCACCTGTGGTAAATTCAGTTGATTGGACATGATTTGGAAAGGCACACACCTGCCTATATAAGGTCCCACAGTTGACAGTTCATGTGAGAGCACAAACCAAGCATGAAGTGAAAGGAATTGTCTGTAGACCTCCGAGACAGGATTGTCTCAAGGCACAAATCTGTGGAATGTTACAGAGAAATTTTTGCTGCTGTGAAGTGGACAGTAAAATAGCAGCACAACAGTTAAGCAGCAGAAAAAAGTCTAGCTCGCTTACTAAGTGAAGATACAGCCAGTGGAACACAACAAGCACAAACAGATTCTAGACCACAGTGTATCTCCTTTATACTTGAGCATGAGTATAAGCCACTCCTCCTAATTACACTAGGTGAGGCTAATCTAGCTGATTGCAATAAAGCTAAAGAAGCTAATGAAGTCAAGCTTGCTTACTAAGTGAAGATACAGCCAGTAGAACACAACAAGCACAAAACAAGCACAATACCATCTCTACAGTGAAGCATGGTGGTGGCATGGCAGCATCATGTTGTGGGGATATTTTTCAGTGGCATGAACTGGGAGACTAGTCAGGATAAGGGGAAAGGTGACTGCAGCAATGTACAGAGACATCCTGGATTAAAACCTGCTCCAGAGCGCTCTTGACCTCAGACTGTGGCGACGGTTCATCTTTCAGCAGGACAACGACCCTAAGCACACAGCCAAGATATCAAAGGAGTGGCTTCAGGACAACTCTGTGAATGTCCTTGAATGACCCAGCCAGAGCCCAGACTTGAATCCAATTCAACATCTCTGGAGAGATCTTAAAATGGCTGTGCACCGACGCTTCCCATCAAACCTGATGGAGCTTGAGAGATGCTGCAAAGAAGAATGGGTGAAACTGGCCAAGGATAGGTGCCCAAGCTTGTGGCATTATATTCAAACAGACTTGAGGCTGTAATTGCTGCCAAAGGTGCATTGACAAAGTGTTGAGCAAAGGCTGTGAATACTTCTGTACATGTGATTTCTCAGTTTTTTTTTTTATTTTTAATCAATTTGTAAAAACCACAAGTACGTTTTTTTCATGCTGTCATTATGGGGTGTTGTGTGTAGAATTCTGAGGGAAAAAATTTATTTAATCCATTTTGGAATAAGGCTGTAACATGACAAAATGTGGAAAAAGTGATGCGTTATGAATACTTTCTGGATGCACTGTATGAGCCCCAGAAGTATCCTTTAAGGATGAGATTATATTAGTCTCTGTCCTCCCCCTAGCCAGCCATGCAAGAAATCAACCGGGTTTATTCCCTGACTCATAAAGTCTGCCAAAAAAGAGAGACTATTCAACCTTCTTGGTTAATAGCTGATCTAAAGCCAAATGGCTGCAGTAAGCTGCTGGGCCACACCTCTGGAAGGTGATAGTTTAAAATCTCTTTCCAGAGTCTGATTTTTCTCTCAGCCCATGTTGTTTGAGAATCTGCCAAAATTTAGGACAGCTCAATAATGAAGGGTTAAGTCGCCACTGACTACAGTATGGATCTCTATACAGAGGACAATCAATCATTGCAATCGGAGAGTGGTCAGATAGAGTCCTGGACCCAATGGAGCAGTCCACTGTTCTATCCAATAACTTTTGCGATATTAGAAATAAATTGATGCGTGAAAATGTTTGATGGGGCTGAGAGTAAAAAGTATAATCTTTCTCCCTCATATGAGCTAACCTCCAAACATCAAACAATTCCAGATCCTTGCAGAATTCTGAAAGCCTAAGACTTTTCCTTTGCCTAACTCCTCTTGGAGGGTCTGATCTATGGATGGTTCTAGAACGCAGTTAAAATCCCCTCCCAAGAGTATGTGAGAGCATGAAAATGAAGAAATGTCAGCCAGTAACTTAGAAAAAAATTGAGGCTCATATACCGTGGGAGCATAGATACAACCAATCAAGACATGCTCCCCAAATAAGAAGCCTGAAAGCAGTATGTAACGACCTTCATTCTCTGTAACAGATTTTTCAAATTTAAAGGAGAGATTTTTATGAAAAAGAATTGCAACTCCCCTACTATTACACCTATAAGAAGAGAAAAAAACTGGCCAACCCAGTTTCTCCGCAACTTCATGTGCTCTGTGTCAGAGGAGAGTTTCTTGCAACAATGAAATTTGACAATGCAAGTAGTTATGCAGCATGATCAACACAGGGCATGTGCAGTTGTGTTTCAGTGGACCAAGTGTTCTATGCGCCTGGTCAATTTGAAATGTGTCATGTTTGGTCTGAATTCCCAGAGGTCTGCGACCCTCCGCTCCTTCTTTCTAACCTATGATGTGAATATTGCCTCGCCGGCTGTGGTTTTCACCCCCATCTTGTTATGAAGTTCCGTTACTTTGTCTTCAGTCTGGGAGACACGACTCTCCACTTCTGTGATACGTTTTGTATTGTCCTCTAAATGGGTTGTAATTGAATCAAACGTTGATTCAAAACGAGCGAATTTCTCGTCCAAGAGGGCCCATAAATTATCAGTTACAGTCTGTGCAAGGCTGGACTGTTCGACCGGGGATCCACCATCTTTGTTACCTTGATTAGCAGCCGTTTGGCCTTTTGTCGTCGTGCAGCCCCGTCTAGTTTCTAGTTGGGAGGCACCTGAACCGGTTCCTGACATGTTCAAGACTTTAATGCTAAGGATTACAGTGAGATAGCCGCACAGTTTAGTGTAAGAAAGTGAAAATAGCGCAGTGGTCGCGGGAGCTCAGCGAGACCATGCCACATAGGTCGAAGGCATTACCTGAAATCAAATTTTCATTAAGTTGTTGACTTCAGGAGGGCATAAATTACTCCATGCTAAGCATTGGCGGTTCCCTGGTGGAGATCGTCTGGAGCACCAAGTTCCTTGGTGTTCACATGACAGAGAACCTCCCGTAGGCTGAGAGCACACCTTCCACCCCCAATCCTAATCATGTTCTACAGAGGGACCACAGAAAGCATTCTCTGTTGCTGTATCACAGCCTGATATGGGAATTGCAATGAGAAAATCACCCCCCTCCACACACACACACACACATACACACAAACACATACACACAAACACACACACACACACGCACACACATAACTACACAGTCTTTAATTACCTGTGTTAATACCATTTTTTTACTGCACATTTTCTGTCCTGTTGCTGCTATATTTGCACATCATATTTATTGCTGGGGCGGGATTGGAGGGTGCTAACGGGATTACGCGCCGGCCCAAAATTATGTGGCCAGCCCAATATTACCATCGTATGCCCAATGGCCAGTGCTGCCTATGACAAAACCATGACTTACAGCCATGTCTAAAAGGTTTGAGAATACTGGTCATTCTCAAACCTTTTGGCAATGGCTTTAGGTCATGGTTTTGTTGTACGTCATTGGTTTTCACAAAGTTTGTTGATTCAGTGTCAAATGCTCATGTGATGTACTGAATTATTTACAAGCATTTTATAATTTTCAAGAGATTCTATTGACAATTACATTAAATTTATGCAAAGAGTCAATATCTGCAGTATTGGCCCTCTGCAATGACCTGCAAGACCCCTGCAATGCTGTCAGTCCTGGGCCAAATCCTGACTGATGGTAACCCATTCTTGCATAATAAATGATCTGAGTTTGTAGGCTTTTGTTTATACACTTGCCTCTTAAGGATTGACCACAAGTTCTCAATGGGATTAAGGACAGGGGAGTTGGACATAAGCGGCAAATGTTTGTTCCCTGAGCCACTTAGTTTGTTCCCTGAGCATTTGCCTTATGACATGGTGATCTGTCATACTAGAAAAAGAGTAATAGCAATGATTTTAATGAATTTAATTCATTTTGCTTAATTCCTTTCTCTCTCCTCAGAATCACTGCAGAGTCCCACTCACCCAAGCTGCAGATCCGGAGCCACAGTTACCTCAGAGCAGTGAGTGAGGTGTCCATCAATCGCAGTTTGGACAGCCTGAACCCAGCAGGCATGCCGGCCTCCCCCAAATTCCGCTCCAGAAATGAGAGCTACATGCGGGCAATGAGCACAATTAGCCAGGTTAGTCCTTTGCTCCCTGTTCCTTGGCTGGAGCTTCTCAAATGTTGACCTAACACCAGCCACACATCTTGCTAATATGGTGGATTAAGCAGTGGTTTTCAACTTGATTGGGCAGTGCCACCCCCAAAGAATCATATTGTATGATATGCTACCTCTACTTCCAGACCCTTTCTCTTGAAATGATAAAAATATTAAGTAAAATAAGTACACATCTTCTACAGAAAACATGTAAAACAAGCAAATATTCCTGAGTTATCATATTCTGAATTGTTAAATGCATGTTATCTTTCATTCAGTGTTAACAAAAAGGAATCATAAGGTTACTAAATTTTATAAGAGCTAATATGTGGAAATATTTTCTCACACATGACTTGGGTTAAAGAGTAGTCAAGGAAAACTCTTCAAGAGGTACAGGGGGAGGAAAAAAGGGAAGAAGCAAGTGCAGCGAGTTGAGGGCAAAAAGCCAGAACTGGCAGCATGCAACTCTGTTGGTGCCAGCAGCCTTGGCTTTCTCCACATCCTGATGCTTTTGACTGGGCCATCTGCTTTCATGGTTCTTTTCTGTTGTGAAAGTATTTTTTGTCTGCATTGTCCCTACGTGTGACAAAATGTTCAGTTGCAGCATTTGTTTAGTGAAACATTAATGTGACATAGTTAAAGGTTAATCTGGTAATGTGTGATTGCATGGTTGCTATTTAACCAATGTTTGGGGACAATCAAACATTGGTTTAATGTGCAAAAAAAATATGGACTTACACCATGGATTTGAGGAATAGTTGTGTGATTGTGTCAAATGTGTCAACAGTTGTGATGGCATAAAACTGCATATGATTGCATATAATAAAACTAAAGAACTTCTGCAATCACACCAATTAAACTTAAGAACAATCGCACTAATTATTTGGGCCAAAATACATTTTTGTTGTAATAGAAGACATCAAAACACCCATGTAGACAGTAATCTAGAAATGTGAATGCAATTGGTAAAACTTGCATATTTCAACCGTTTCAGTATCTGTACTGGAAAGAATAACTGGATTAATCAATACACCAATATAAACATATCTGGACTGGTCAGTATTCTTGCAGTACACAGAAATAGAATGATAAAGATTACAGTAAAAATATGTATATTTTGCAACCAAGTGTGGAATGAAGTAGTCAATATATGTTTATACAGAATGCTTTGAAGGAGACTAAAGCCCCGGTGCAGTTAGCTCAGTGGGTGCTGAGGTTGGCAAAATACAGAACCAAAACATTAACTTAGGTTTTCTGAGAGTTAATCGTCCTTCCACACTGGACAAGCACATTGCCTTTGGGCATGTGTGTGCATGGTTTTTCACTGTTCCCTGAAGAAATGTTAATCACTGCAGGTACACAAAGCATCTGTTATCCTTTAAGAAAACAATTATCTCCCCGAATTAGCCCCAGTCTCTGGCTAACACACCCTTTGGATCTCTGGATCAGACACCTGAACCCAACCCAGACTCAAAATGGCTGCTACACTCACTCCTATCAGGTGTGAGCCTCCTACATTAATGGCAGCTCATGTAGGTGCCTGAGCAGTTTCCCATCTGCTATCGGCCGCAAGCTTCAATGCCATCAAACCAGAGGACACAAACTTTTGGTGCCTCAGTCCATTCCGGCCACCTCCACCCCTGAGTTGATAGCCCAAAAAAGAGTCCTAAAAACCATTCCATTTCCCAGGTCCTGGTTTTAGTCCTAATTTGCAGCACTTCATGGCAGCACGCCACTCCATGGAGGTCGCCATCTTGAAAGAGCGCAACAACCTCACACTGGGCCTCAGGGACGTCACTAGGATGGAAAGACAAGGGGGGCTTAGCCCCCAGGGCTGTAGGAAGGAATCAGCGTGTATAGAGGGCTGAACACTTTTCACCAAACCTTTCCTTTCACTTAAGGAAACAAGTAAAGTTAACAGTGAACAGTTATGGACACTCATAGTAT
>JBBJLR010158065.1:0-14712 GCA_037577145.1 Brachypetersius gabonensis
GTGTGTGTGTGTGTGTGTGTGTGTGTGTGTGTGTGTGTGTGTGTGTGTGTGTGTGTGTGTGTGTGTGTGTGTTGCTGTTGTCGTTGTTGTTGTTAGAAGCAGGACACCACCTAAGAGCAGTCTGCCTCCTTTGAAGACATGAATGGCCAGTGCTGCCTCGAACGCTCCCCCCTGGATCTTCAGCAGAGCCACATCAGAAGCTGAGCTGAACTCTGCCACGTCTCGAAGGTCACACTCATGCCCTGCGCTCTCGATGTGATCCCTGAAACACAGAACATAGGCAGAGCAATGAACAAACACCTCCTTTCACATGAGGGTCCAACAAAGGGGCAGACTGTGTGAGGGAGTGTAGGTCACAAGTAGGCAGTGTGTATGTTTCTCTCAATAAAGCTTTGAGTAAACATTGAGTTGGCTTTAAGTATTTAAATAGACACACACATTACATATGTGCGTGTGCATGTCTATTTAAATACTACATACACACATCTATCTACAATATACATTATTGCGCAATAATTGATCATTATCTTCATACTTAGGTTCCTTTAACGTAATTTTAATTGAGATAATAGTAATAAAAATAATGTAAATACTTGTGGTTTATTTGTGCAATTTGTACCTTATTCTGAGCATTTTCTGTCATTTCATTACTTCTGACACCATAGATTACAAACTCTCGTTTTCTGTCCAGTCCCTGAACTTGACCAGTTTCAGAGGAATGTTTTGTGTTTGTTAAGTCACACAATCACCTACATCTGAATCATTCAAGCAGAACACAGCATCTCTAATGCCTGAACCAGTGAAGACCGGGTGCAGAGGATTCCAGATGATCAGGCGGTGATCAGCATACTGGTGGTGCTGAATATCATATAAATGTTTGTATTTAAATATGTGTATTAATGAAATTTAGATGAATTCATTTATATTTTCTGTGTTTTTTTATCTAACAATTTCGACATAAGCTCGCTTTTAGTTGCAGTTTCAGGAGTAACGGGCAGCACTGCCATAAACTACATCTCCCGTGATGCACCGCAGCAGCCTCGTTGGCAGGACGCAGGAGACAGCGGTTAGAGCGGGAAAACGAGGATTAAGCTCATCAAATGCAGGTTTTGCTCCAGATAATCTGAGCAACTGGAGTCGAACTCTGCTGTATTTTTATTTTTGGTGTTTCTGTGTTCCGAGCTGGTAACCCGCCCTGACTCGGCGGGGCTGGGGGTGTACCTTATCCGCTCCGCAGTCGTGCAGTTCCCGGTTTTGGGACTCAGACAGGCCAGAAACAGCAGCCGCATCGTCCTAGTCTCAGAGCAGCGGCCCCCTCAGTCCGCCCGCTGCTGGAGGGGCAGAGTCCGAGCCCTTCCTGCCCCAGACTGCCCTTACTGCCCCTCAGGAACACACACAAACACGGCCACTTTAAACACGCGTCCGTCCGCCATTTATGTCCCTGGGAAACAACCGGAGAGTCAAGCAAAGCATCACAGACTCAATTATTTATTATTGTTATAATTCTTCTTCTTTTATTATTATTATTATTAGTAGTAGTAGTATTGTAATTGTTGTTCTAAATTAAAGAAAGGGCAACAGATATGAGGCGGTATTATTATTAATAACAACCACAATAATTGTATTATTTTATTTAATATTATTATTATTGTTATTGTATCACCATCCGATACAAAGCAGTGATGCTGTTCTATTATTATTTGTTGTTGCTCTAACTTTAAGGTGTCTTTTTTCTTTTTCTTTGAAAATTATCAGTGATGACAATGATGCCAAGACAGTTTCATAATATTCATAATAATTTTAATTAAAATAATGGAAATACTTGTGGTTTATTTGTGCAATTTCTACCTTTTTCTAAGTATTTTCTGTTTCCCCTTATTTCATTACTTCTGACACCAAAGATTACAAAGAACAGAGCAATTTGTGTAGTTTCCATAGTAACGAGAAGTGAGAGGGGAGCATGTGGTGCCGTGGCTGAAGATTAGGATGTTAAAAAGTCATTTTAAGGTTTTTGTCTCATGATCTGGGTGACTTTCACTGATCACGTTCCTCATTTGAGCACCGCAGTGCGGAAATGGCCACTTTTTTGCACTTATTTCACATTTATTGCATTTACAGTTCTAGACTGGTGTGATTTTGGTTCCATGTTAAAACCTTTGAACTCATTATAATCTGTTAATAGTTTTATATGTGACAGTTGGGTCAGGATTTCTTCAAAAAGAATACGCAAAGACAGAGAGAACCTCAGGCACAGTTCATGCAGTACAGGTACATGCAGTACATCCATGTACAGGCCTCCTTTAAAAATAGCCCATCTGAGAGAGGTCACTGGAGGTCAGCCCCCCATATCACATATCAGTAAACCAAGACACAAGCTCATTTCAACTTTAAAGGGGAATTCCATTACATTTCCAAAATTCATGAACAATTCAGAAAGGTTTGATACTGCAGAGAAAAATATTGCTTTCGTTACAGTGATGATGAATGAAACCAGACATAAATACAGCCATTTTATTCACATCCTGTGAAGCTCCACTTATTTATGAGTGCTTATATGGATGTTGATGGTGGTAAAATAGTGGGGAATCTGAACTAAATCAGATTTCCTTGGGCACTATTTTACTTCATGATGCCCTGCATGGATCCCTCCACCATGAATGGATTGATGATGGTAAATAGTGGCAAATCAGTTGTTTGGGACTATTTTGCCCTGTCTGCATCCTTTAATGTTTAGGCCAAAATCTTCTTAACCTAAAGATTCCTAATCCATTTTTAAAAATAGCCACTCTGGGTGGGGTCACTAGAGGTCAAACCCCTATACAGTAAACTTCAGAGCTGGACAAAGTACTCACATTCATTACCAGAGTGAAAGTACAGATGCCACTGGTCAAATATTACTCCAATACAAGTGAAAGTCATACAGTCCAATTTTTACTTAAGTTAAAGTACTTGCTTTTAAAAATACTTAAGTGTTAAAAGTACATTTTCTTTCACCACCTTGTTGTATTACTGGCAAAACACATACAATACCTAATGCCTCTGACTAACTTGTAGAACCTCTAGTATAAGGAATTGGTCAAATGTTACAGAATAACACGCAACATGAAAAAAAGTAATTTGTTTATTTTTAATGGAAATTATACACACCCCCATAAAACCGCATGGTAGGTGTTTTGACACAATGTTCCATGTAGGCTTACATGTATGTAATGTGCATCTTAATCAAATTGAGAGTGGAACTGCTGTAAATGCAAATTAGCTTGTAACAAAGGGCATGAAAAAAGGGAGTGTCTTGCAGAGGACGTATACCCGTAACCACATACACACCCACCCACACACACACACACACACACACACACACAAATTGACTAATTACATGTCCTGTGTGAATTCTACACCAGTTTGTGTGTTTTGAGTTATGGAGACTGTGCTTTAAAGTAGAGAGTGTGCGTGATAGAGTGCATGTGAGAGTGTTCTTGTGAGAGAGTGACAGGGAGACAGAGCGTACGCAACGGTATATTTATCAAGATATGGTCATGGGTGCGAAAATGGCATTGCAGAAGTGCAATACGGTGTTAAAGAGTACAGAGTAACTCAGATGAGACGTAACTGAGACTTCTTGCTTGTAACCTGGGAAACAAACAATCATGTTTCAGAAGATGGGGAAAACATCCACTTTCAGAATTAAAAGTATTGACATTTACATTATTTATCAGACGCTTTTATCCAAAGCGACTTCCACTCTCTGACTACATGGGACAGTCTCCCTGGAGCAACTTGGGGTTAAGGGTCTTGCTCAGGGACCCAGTGGTGGTGCTGGAGGTAGGATTCGAACCTGTGACCTTTTGGTTCGGAGGCAAGTATCCTACCACTAGGCCACCACCACCCAAAAGTAGCGAGTAACGAGATCCTTGATGGAAATATAGTGAAGTGAAAAGTACCATATTTGTCTTTCAAATATAGTGAAATGAAAGTCATACGTTTCCAAAAAATGCTACTCAAATTATTTACAAATTCTCTACTTAAGTACAATACTCAAGTACATCTACTTTGTTACTGTCTACCACTGGTAAACTTACACTTTAACGTGGATCAGCAGTTGCGTTTCTGAGAACCACATTAATGCAGAAACTACAGATATTCTCCACACTTTTTTTGCTTTCACGGCGTCTGGGCCTCATCCGCCATTCCCCCTCCTCCTAGTGCTGGTCTGCTAAGCACCTGTCCAAACATAAACAATCAGCTCAGGATGAGGGGGTATGGCAGACGAGACCCTGACGTCACAGCTTTTTTCGCAGTAATATGTAATTTTCATCCATTTTAGTGCTAAATTATTAAGAAAAATATAATGTACTAATTTTGAACAATAAATAAAAAGGTAAATACATACACATTTCCATATAAAAAAAAACTATAAATGTTTTGGTACTGTGGAGAGAAATACAAAGAAAGGCATGTTGTGACGGTGCAATGCCGCTGAAGTAGCCTTCCCCTGAACACTATTTATTTATTCTTGCTGCTGATTGGCTGCTGCCCTGTGAAGCTGCAGTCCAGAATTTCCCCCAAGGAGCGTCTGGAGTGTTTTTGTTTTGTTCCTCCTAAATTAATTTATTACTGTATTTACCTGTTTACATCAGAGTGCATACTCTGTTTCCTTGCGCATGCATGAATTCCAGTGCAGTTTATACATCTGTATTTTACATTCTAGCACTACAACAGCAGTTCAGTGTAAACTGTACAGTACGGATATGGGTTTACCTTTATGTTATCTTTAAGGGTAAAGTATTAAGCTGAGTTTAAAATTAAATTAAAGTGGTTTGGGAGCATATTTGCGGGAATATTTAGGGTTTATACTATAATAATAGGCATATTTAGGCATTTTTTACATGGGTGCTCTCGGAATGTAATCACATATTTGTAAACAAAGAAACAAACTGATGACAGTTTTAAAGGAGAATTCCATGAAATTTTCTGAAATTACTATACAGTAGTGGTGAATGGAACCAGACGTCTCCAACACAAATACAGCTATTTTATTCACTATTGACCTCCAGCGAAGCTCCTGAGTGTTTATATGGATGTTGAAGGCAGTAAAAGAGAGGCAAATCAACTGTTTTCCTTACATGGATCCTTCAATATGTTTAGGCCAAAACCTCCTCAACCTAATGATGTCTAGGCCGTGTTTAAAAATAGCCACTCTGGGAGGGGTCACTGGCCATATCACTCAAATGGCAATCTGCCTGAGCCTCTGTACAGTAACCACAGACCAATCTGAGATTGGGATCACGAATTTCATACATTTTAATGGGTGTGAATGAGAAGAGAGACTCAAAATTGAAACTCTCGAGCCCCTCCTGACCTCATATTCATCTCCGTCCACATCCGGGATTCCGGCAGCTTCTCGGCTCTGCAGCTGAGACCGGCTGGGCTTGTTCTTCGGCTTTATTCAGTTTTACTCAAATGAAAACATTGATTGGTGTAAACTCAAGGGTATTTTCAAAAGTGTAACCGTTTTGAGGGCATGATCCAAATTGCTAAAGGGCATTAAAGGCCCCACATCCTTAAATTCTCCATAAAGCAGACTTATTTTTACTCCAACCTCTCTTTGTCCTTTAGAATCAAGCAGGCCGTTTTTGTTACCGTGCCTTTAAAACTGAGCTCCATTAAATGAGGTGCAATTCTGTTATTGCACCTCATTTAAAGCCGGCCTGCATCAATAACACCCCCTATAACTTCAGCATGAATGGGTGGGGCTAAACTTTTACAGACTGGATATAAGCAAATGCACTGTTTTTTGTGACATCACAAAAACAGTCTTTAAAATAGTCTGCCTTTGGAGATAGTGAGTGGGTGCAACTGTAAGAATGTTTGCAAACGACAGCAAGTGCTTTCTTGATTTTTAAGAAGTATATTTTTGCCATGGTATGGGCTCTTTATAATTACATTTGCCAATAGATGGAACCCATGCAGGTGACATTATCTCTTTATAATAATGACCAAGAAGGTGTTTAAGTGAAGGTGTGGGAATAAGTTCAAGTTCATTTGTAGCCCCTGCAACGAGAATGAGATCATTAAGTTGTGGCTATAACTCAATATTAAAGTCAACTGCCAAAAGTTATGGCCATGCCTTATTGATCTAGCATTAAAATCTTGTTCCCATGCTTTTACTTACAGCTTTCACCATTCACTGTTCCACTTGGGAAAACACTGTTCCACTGGGAAAACAGTATGTGTGAGGGGGAACATTGATGTAAGGGGTTTCTTTACCATGTATAAATCTATAGATTTATAGATTTCCATCATTTCTCAAAATCTTTGAGAATTTTTTTAGGCATGAAGCTACACTGTGCACTGTCATTGTAATGGTCTAATATTAATTCTGTAAACGGATGAAGAATTCTCTGTATTACAAACCCCAAACATTCCCAGAAATATAGTACCTCCTGTTGAATGTTGTTAGATATAGTATAGTACTTATAGTAGTTATTTTGTATTCAGTATTCATTGTATTGCAACATGGCACTAATGTCTAATGCCTAAATGACTGTCTAAATGCATTGTATTATACTGCTGAGGTTTTAGTATTTATTGTAGACCCGTGACCCTGGTAAGAATTACAGAGTCATTTACAGAAAATAAATGAATGTATTGTAATGTTGAGCATTTTGTAATGAATATATATTGCATTGTAATGCCACACTGTCTAATGTCTATATACTTAGTATAAGTGTACTGTAAGGTTGAGAAGCTATTGTATTGTAATCACTGACAAAAAGAGTGTATTGGGAGGGGGCGCTGGGGAGAGACTGAGTGTGTTGGGAGAAGGATGCTGAGGATGGAGCAGCAGGGAAGAGAAGAGGAAGGTCTAGTAGGAGATTTGTGGATGTGGTGAAGGAGGACGTGCAGGCAATTGGTGTGAGAGAGGAAGATTCAGAGGACAGAAGGAAATGGAGACAGTTTATCTGCTGTAGTGACCCCTAATCGTGAAAAAGATTTTTTTATTTTAATGTTTCACTAATGTCTCAACATATTTAGCATTCATTGTACTGTATAGTTGAGCAAGTTTTATAGTTGAGTAAGGCTGAGTATTTTTGCTTAGTATTTACTGTGTTGTAATGTGACTATCTCTTTTTATTGTCTATAGTCTAAGGAAAAGCACTGAAGTCAGAATTTCATTGTGCTCTGCTCATGTGACAATTGAACTTTGATTCATTAAATACGCAGAAACCATCCAATCATCGCCATCATTGTTGTTTTTTATCGAAACTGCAAACATCCCCCACGTTAAAACCAGTCTGGTTTTGTGTTTCTGAAGTTCCTCATGCCTGAGGTCCAGAATTACTCATCAGTCATCTGTCCTGCCTCATCAGATGACTGCTCTACCCTGGAAGCAGTGCAGGGAATTTCGTTTGATCGACAGCCTCGCCAGCCAATAGACTTTCACTATTTCTCAACGGTATCCAATAAAAAGGCAACATTTGACTCTATCCTTGGCTTGTTGTCCTTAATAGAACAAATGCGTTTACGAGCAACAATTACATATATCTGTGTAACATCCCCATATACACATTCATCGTGTTTACGTACTGATAAAAAACGAGGCAGTTTTTATTTTCTAAAACCAGAACTGGTCACGATGTTGTTTTTTCCCCACCTGTTTTCATAAAAATCCCGCCTCCAGCATTGTAATTGACGTGTTTTCAACCAATCTGTGTGCACAACGTGAGGCGCTACTATCCAATCATAGAAACAGTAGGTGGTGTTTTGCCCCAATACGGGTGGGAGAGAGTCCGGTGTCTCAGCGAGTTGCTCCGAGCTGCTGCGATTTCCTCCCGTCTCTCACTTATTACAAAACTTCTGCCCCGTTTTTTCAGAAGTGTTAAAGATGCGAAAGGTGTCTTAAAATGTCGAAGAAGATGGCAGTGGACATTAAAAGCAGCCAGGTGGCCGGTTAACCCGACAGACCCTCTACGCTGCGTGTTTTGAGGTATGTTTACGTTTGTTTATAACTTCCCGGAGCCTGTTTACTCTGTTTACCGCGCCGTAAACAAACGGGTAATTTCGACACAGCTTAGCGTATTATTTCGAGACGCTGTGTTTTGCTGTGCTGTCACTTTAACACCCTGTGGTGAGTTTTGTGATTGAGCCCAACTACTGATGAATGATTCCCTTTAAAGGGCCCATACCTCGCATTTTTGTAGTGTCACGAGCTCCGCTAATGACATTTGTGACCACAAAAAATCAGTGCAAATTCATGTTTACATTTTTCGATTTTGACCGGACCTGTTTTAAATTTATAATTCTAAAATGAAAATGAAACATTTATATTGTCAAATTATGTCAAACATTTTCAAATAATTTTTCTCTCCAGTCAGTGATATGAAAACAAGCTCTGCTCTTATTGGCTGCCAAGTATTGTGTCTCAGCCAAAAACAAAGTCTACACTTTTTTAATTTGTATCTTTCTATCTTTTTTTTTTGTTCTGTTGGTCTGTTTATCCTTTTCCCATTAGTTATCTGTTTTCTTTTTTTAATATGTTTCTAATGATTATATGATGATACATAAATAATGTCTGTTCTGATTGACTGCTCTGTATTGCAGCTCAACTTCAGTGTGAATGGACAGGGCTAACCTGTGACAGGCTGAATTGCTGGATTTATGCAAATGTATGGATGCTGTGACATCATAAAAATCATTTGCGTCGTAGTTTCTGTGTGTGGTGGGAGGGCTATAATGGTACGACTTACATTTTAGCAGTGTGTACTGTGTGTACAGTCCTGTGCAAAAGTTTTGAGTCACTCCTCATATCTTTTAAGGTTTTGCTGTGACCAGTATACTGATCACTGTCTGACCACCTGGAATCATCTGCACCTGTTTCTTCACTGTTTCAGGCCTTAAGTTAGATGTGCCTCATATGTACAGGACTCTGAAAAAGTATTAGGCACCTGTGAAAGAACATTTCCCTCAGCATGTTTTTTTTTGAGCAACATTAATATTAGAATAAATATAAACAAACAAGACAGCGGCAAAAAAGTATCAAGATTTGTTTTGTTTGTAAAGCAGTTGTTGATATTTTGTGAGCTGGTTTCAGACTTGTCCTCGATGCCTCCAGCCGTTACTTGGATTTGTGAAATTCCATCAGCAGTTCCTGATTTGACTTAATTTAAAGAAGTACTGACTGAGTCAAACCAGATTTCTGATTGAAACTACAGTGAATTCACAGGGAAGATTGTACATAAAACACTGTACACTATATTATGTCATTTGTAAAAAAAAAAAAAAAAAAAAAAAAAAGTTTTCTTTAGCACATTTAGTAATATGTCACTGACATAACTGCTGACCTGATCTTTCCTTCAGGGCCTTCAGGTCCGGCAGACTTTTTGGCTTCCTCAGAAGATACTGAAGATATCTCTTGGGTTCCAGTTCTTGCTAAAAGTGTCTTCAGACCATGGCAAATCGGGATGTAAATGAGAACACCCCCCTTCTGGAGAGTTCGCAGAATCCAGCCAGGCTGAACTCCATCTTCAGAGGCAGGAGGTTGGCATGTGCTGCCGTCCTTCTGGCCGAGTCTCTGGAGCGCATGGCCTTCTATGGCATCACCTCCAACCTCGTCCTTTTTCTCAACAGCAGCCCCTTCTACTGGGAGGCCACCTTGGCCAGCCAGGCCCCCCTGATCTTCATGGGGGTCACGTACCTTGTGTCGCCGTTTGGGGGCTGGCTGGCGGACGCCTTCCTTGGCAAGTTCTGGACCATAGCGCTCAGTTTGGTCCTGTATCTGGCCGGGATGCTGCTCTTCCCTTTCGTGTCCAGCGACCGCTCCCGGGTCAGCCTGTGCGGGGAGGAGATGGCATTTCCTGTCCAGCCGATAGAGTGCTTCAACATGAACGGGACTCTCCCGACCAATGTGACCTGCCTCCCCCGAAGCCCGTACTGTGGAAACATTATCTACAGTGGACTGGTGCTGGTAGCTCTGGGAGTCGGAGCGGTGAAGTCCAACATCACACCTTTTGGAGCAGATCAGGTAAGGAGGAACATCAGTAATCTGAATCAGAAAACTTTATTTGTCCTCTGCTTTTAACCTATTCACCTGACTGAAGCAGTGCCGATGATGGCATCTGGGGAGTAGTGTGTTGGCATGGTACCTTCCTCAGAAGGAGTTAAACCCACAACCGTCCGATTGCAGGGGCTGCTCCATGACCACCAGGCCACCAGCTGCCCCTGATTTTGGTAATTGGTTTCTTTGGTCCTTTGTTCAGAACCCAGTGTTTTAAACACTGAACCACTGTTTCTCATAAAAGTAATCAGGGCTGTTTCTGAACATCTGGGGGTTCCAAACAACACCATACTACATCAGTTAAATCATTTTATATTCAAGAAGTAAAAAAAGGCAAGAGAAGTGAAAGAAAACTCACGCTCTTGCCAATTATTATATGAGTAGAAAAGCAAAGCAATAGAACAACTATATACTTGCAAGGGGCAACTTCTAACAATGCTTTTAGAAAGAAACAGTCCTTATGGTAATGATTCATAATTTAAATCAAGAGAAATTAAAGAAGGATTTTATCTGTAAAAGGAACTCAGTGATCACATGCTGTCAGGGGAAAGCTAAGCAATATCTCACAATCCTTTTCCAAGAAATGGCCCTTAATATTATGTAACTTGGGATTCACAGTTGTAGAATCAGAAGTCCTTGTTGTAGGACATCTATCTTCTGAAGCAGGAACCCAAATATCATAAAAATCAAAAATGGGATTCGTGCTGTGATCTAAATGATCCGAAAGACCTAAATGAATTAATCAAGTGTACTGAAAAGTCAACTTTACAGAAGTAGAAAAATCATATTTACATTTTCCCACAGACCCTCGATCAGCCAAGCGGTGTTTGGAGTCCAAGTTTTACTTCTTTATCTTAGAGCCAGAGCTGCGAGGCTGACATCGCAAACACTAGAAATCAGTCTTCAAATCATTTTTGGGGAGTGGACTTGTAGATGTGGTTTAGGTATACTATTGAACTATTGAACAATGTTGGGTGAAAAACTGCAGGTGCCTTTTTTACTCAGTAAGGTCTGTTTTTACAAACTGTCTACTGACTCTGATCTGAGATCAGTCCTGCTTTTTAAACAGCAGCCTTGGTGTTGCCTAAAATGTCCTAAACCACTTTGTTCCATCTTAATGAAGAGCTGGATGTGGTTTGAGCTGTGTTATTTTTGCTTGTGACTATTTTTAAGGAAACAGTCTGTGAACATTGTGTCTAGTTATTAGCCACAATAACCTCATCGCTCCAGTGCTAAACTAACCAAGGAAAATTTGTACTCCAAACACAGCTCGGCTGATTAGCCGAGGTAAGTGAAACAATGTATAAAATTAGACTTTTTGCCAAGCAATTTCTTTCAACATCCATTTAATATAACCGATATCTGAAGAAGTATATGTTGTAGCTAAAGCTAATAGCAGCTTGATGCCGAGAGTTTTTTGACAGACCACAAACTCTCTGAAGTCTTAGACACATTCCACTCAGTGCTGTTCTGAAGGTATAACTTGTCAGACAGGCACACCACTGGAAATTGTTGACCCCATTAAACAATATAAAACTGGGACTCCAATATTATGTAATATTTTCTTTTAGTGATGGCCGCTTGGAATTATCCTGCATCTTCTCAGACGCCGCTGATGCAATGTCATTGGACAGTATCAGGAACTTGTAGGAGAATGTTGACTCCCAATTCTGTTACCTCAGTTAACCGCAAACAGTCTCTGTTTGGGGAGAGGGAGGTCCATCTGGAGCCAATTGTGCTTCTGGATGGCTGCAACGGCACTGGGGATCTAACCCACAACCTCCTGATGACAGGGCCAGAAGCCCCAATCTGGAACCTGGCTTGGTGCCTATATTCTGTTATGCCTGTTATTTTCGGGTTTATTTGCTGTTGAAGTTGAGTCACATTTTGGTGAACCTGAAAATATGTGTGTTGTTGCTCCTCTATCAGACCCTTTTGTGTAGTTCCGAAGTTAAAATTTCTTGTCAGCAGATGTCCTCGTGGAGCCGAGTTTAGGTAATGACTAGACAAATGGTATCTGTGAGCTGAGGGACGGAGGGAGATTGTAGACCTGCTAGCCAATTTCCGAAGCGTCCCCTGGTTCCCCGCAAGCACTTATTATCTCTGCTCGGAGATTTGAAATGTCTTTACAGTCCCAAGACAATGTCAAGTTATCGTGTTACCACATTGCTTTACCTGCCCTGCCTTTGGGAGAAAATGAGAGATTGGCTCTGTGTCCCGCCAGACATGAGGCCTTCTGATCACGACCTATGTTTACACACTTATCGCTGCTCTCAGGCTCCACAAAACAAGTCTGCACAGTTTATTATTCGCAAATTGGAATCACGATGTTGGCCTTTGCAATATTGATGTTTGAGAAGGCTGTGATATGCAAATGAGTTCTATAAAAATGTAATTGTGAGCATCCTGACCAGTGTCAGCTACAGATGAGTTTTTGTGGTTGTTAAGTTGGGCTGCATGATGTATCGTTAATCAGCTGTCATCGGAACAGTCTCTGCAATACTGATTAGATGTCGAACAATATATTGAGCCAATATTTCGCATTTTTTACGTTATCGTCATCAGCCGATATCTGAGTTTAGTACGCCGATATTCAGGCCCAGATACTACTCCACCACACAGCTCTCTACTCGCCTTCATCCTGCAGCTAACGTTCTGGAGTGGTGAGTGGTGAAAAGGACTCAAACTAACTACATGACAACACAAACACATATTTATCACATAATAAATACCTACTGCTACTAACACAAGCTACCCCCCTATTCCCCACAAACAACAGGAAAGGTCAACCGGCCAGCTACCCTCCAACCGCAAAGCCTCATGGGAGGTACAGTCCTGCTGTGCCACTCGATATAATATGGAAAAAAGTAATGGGACGTCTGAGTTGGCATGAAAACAAGCTGACACGTACAGAGCTACCATTACTTTTTGACCAGTACCCCGAATGTGACTTTAATAACACTGCATTTATATACAGAGACATTTATATGGAGTTGGTCTCTCTTTGTAGCTGCCATAGTGCTTTCGCCCCCCCCCATTCTCTGGACTTTCAATAACAGGCTAGTTAAAACATGAATACCCTACAGTGGCAAATAACTTTGGTTTTATATTTGATATAAAACCAAACATTGATTACATTAATGTTGAAGTTGAGAATTACAGAAATATTTGAATTGCAGCTGTGTAACTGTGTGAAAGGGAACATTGCTGTTTAAACGCTGTTTGCAAACCAAATGTTATATTGGTCTTTTGTTCATATTGGTCTACTGCTGTTGATAACAGTGTGTTATCAACAGACTTAAAGGTGCAAGTAACCGTGAGTTAACTATGGCAAACATGAGATTAATCACAGTTAAATATTTTAATCTACTGACATCCCCAATATATATAATTATTTGTCAATAGTTTGAATCAACAATGGTTTTAAAAGGGGTTCTAAAATCACCTTTGATTCAATCTGCAGCTCTTAAACTGGGAATACTAAGAACTTTTCAGGGATGGTTGGGGTGAAGAAGACTCTCAACTATTCCTCCCAAGGAATAGTTTGTTTTAGTCAAGTTCAAATATTATATATTTATTTATTGTTTAGACATTCACAGTTTTATGCTATTCATGTTCATATTTGTTTAGTCAGTGTTAAATAAATGTTAAGTTGAGAAATTTCAAATCTCAAACCACTTCATATTATTGATGCACCAATTTGATTTAAGTATGCCATATATGACGGTGTTAACAGTATAATCACAATAACTGTATGTCCATATTGGACCGCCTTAAATCAAATTTATTCTAGGACCCATGACACACATTGTCCCTTTCAAAGTCTACATCTTAACTGTGCACTTTTATATACCTTGTTTTAGAGGCTCTCACTATTTATAGATAATGGCTGGAATATTCCATTGGGAATTGAACTGGGAATTGGCGTTTATTGTTGGTTTTGGAAAGTGTGCTTACCTTTTAAGTGACCCATTAAATGTCTCATGAGACAGGAATAGACGGTCACTACAGCTACGTGAAGCTGAAAGTATGGGGAAAACTGGAATGTTATGATTATTATTAAAAATTTATAAACAGATTACAACATAATTAAAGATTAATCTTTAGTCTAGTTGAGAACTAGCGGTTGAGCGCGACTTTTAATTGGTTTATTATCCCTATAACTAGAGACATTCTGTTTGTATTTATTCCCATATTTCAAAGCTGTGTGGATGTTATTAGCTTTAAAGTATTATCTGTTTATGCTTTGCAAGGATGTCTGTGCATTAGACACTCAAAGCATCATGGAATGAGGTTAAATAGTGTCTGAAAAGTGAGTCATTTCAGTCATGTAACGTTACATATAGTTTGTTCTGTTTGAACTAGGATGTCAGAATTTCCATTTTTTTCAATGGGAATGTTCAACTGGAACACTCCCCTGAATTTCCAACCTAGAATGCTCTGGAGCTATCGTGTCTTCCAGTCGGGCTACCAAAGGAAGGAAAAATGTATGTCAATGCTTTTGGGTTCTTTCGGAAATATAGCTGGGTAATTATTTCATTTTCGGGCATCGATGAGCCACTGTTAACATGCGAAATATTGAAATCGTGTTTGAATTCGCACGTGGTTTTTACTTTCACTTTGCGATCGCGCGAACTGTGTATTATACTCCTTTTCCA
>JBBJLR010158108.1:0-5000 GCA_037577145.1 Brachypetersius gabonensis
CTCTCTCTCTCTCTCTCTCTCTCTCTCTCTCTCTCTCTCTCTCTCTCTCTCTCTCTCTCTCTCTCTCTCTGAATCTCTTTTTCTCTCAATCTCTCTTTCTCTCTCTCTGTCTGTCTGTCTCTCTCTCTCTCTCTCTGAATATCTCTCTCTCTCTCTCTCTCTCTCTCTCTCTCTCTGAATCTCTCTCTCTTTCTCTGTCTCTCTCTCTCTGTGTTTCTCTCTCAATGTCTCTCTCTCTCTCTCTCTCTCTCTCTGAATCTCTCTCTCTGTCTCTCTCTCTGTGTGTGTTTCTCACTCTGTCTCTCTCTCTTTCTCTCTCAATGTTTCTCTCTCTTTCTCTCTGTTCATACACACACTAACTAAACTTTAATAAGTGGATTCCGCCCTCCCACCCTTGAGTCAGTTTCCACTATTTTCACTTCCGTGCCCATAGTTGATTCTCACTCTTTCATAGAAATAGTTGCTGTCAGCTTTGCAGGCTATTTTTGTCCGAGTCGGCCTCTCGCAAGCGCGACAAAACGAAAGACCCTCCTCTTCCCCTTTCTGGTTTTCTTAGGTGGCAGAGCACATATTTTGTAAGAGCGTATTTTCCACTTGCAGCAGCTGTGGGCAGCTTGAGCTTGTAAATGGGGCGGGGACTGGAGGAGGCTGAAACTGTGACAGTGAACACCAAAAGTGTGTAACTTCAAAAAAAATATCAAAAACATTTAATTTTATGTCACTTCCTCCCTGCTGTTCTTTACAAGGGTTTGGACAGTTCCAGCTCCAGTGATTCATAATAATGATGTAAACCCACTTACGGTTATTCAGAGGGGCTTTCAAAGCACTTTTTTCTGACGATGTGTGCATGACAGAATTTATAAAAAGTGTTGTTCCTCTTCTTACTGTACACGGAAATAAACCACTGTAAACCTTTTGCATGCGGACCGTGTGTTTCTGTGCAGTCAGCTATTACAGGGCTGTGGGAAAATCCTAAACGTGCAGTATTTTCTCTCTGGAATGAGAAAACACTGGAGCTTAAGCATTAATTGTGCAGTAATGGTAGAATATTACAGTGATAATGTCAGATTAGTATAGTTTTATAATCCTTTCATCAACACAGTGGGTCAAAGCCCATCACTTTTAGTGAGTATATTATTTTGTACATGCAGCAGCAGTTTATCTCACATATAGATGCACTAAAACCACATTTTTCAAAAACATTTCAAAACAACTCGTCAGTGACAGGCAGCACCACAACAAAAACAGGTAATGAAACAAATGTCTTGAAAAAAACATTGACAGTGCGCTACAGTATTATATGCATGAATAAGAAATGGAGTTAAAATGTATATTTTCCATAGAACTAGATTAAAAAGGAAACTGTAACATTAGCAGTGTAGTATACAGTAATCCCCCAGTTTTACGTGGATCAGGAGTCGCGTATTCAGGCACACGCAGATTTTTTTAGAACCGAATTCATCTTTTTACGTGTAAATTTCCCACAATAATACGAAAACTGCAAATATCCTACACCTTTTTTTGCTTTTTAGTAGCAATAAATATATATTTTTTTCTGGATGTTTTCACACAAGGGGACTCAGGGCAGGCTGTAGCGACCACACCAGGGTTGAGCCCCCCTGCTCCAAGCGTGATTTCTTCGTGGTGCAAACACTCACATCTCCAGGAGACCTTTCCAACGAGCCCTCGTTCATATTTTTGAGTAGATCAAGGGTTATTCGCCGAAAACGGTGTCTCAATACTTTTGTCCAGCGACCTTCCGAGTGAAATTTCTCTGCGGTGAAACTTAAATTATAACGAGGCGAATACAGGTTTACCTTTACATTTTCTTTAAGGGTAATGCATTAAACTGAGTTTAAAGTTAAATTAAAGTATTCTGGAAGCATATTTAGGGTTTACACTATAAAAACAGGAATTTTTTGGCTTTTTTTTTTTTTACCACAACACGGTCTTTCATTATACGCGGGGGCTCTTGGAACGTAACCACCTCGAAAAGCGGGGTGTACATACACTGCATACTCTTACAAAACAAAATGCATATACAAAAATAAAAACACCCTGTAGATATGAACCATTGCACCACCGGTTCTAGTCCATATCACACTTTATGTCCCTTTTGTGACAAAACAGATTTTATCTGGCATAAAAACATGAACAACACGTTTTTGTTTTGTATTTTTCTCCTTCATGCGCAATATCTTTTCTTGTCTGTTTGTCACATTCTGTATTAATGTGAATGACCAGCGACCCTGACTGTCCTCTACTGCATTTTACTGACTTCCTATAAAATCACAAACAAGAAGCCTGGCCTTCATCTGTAGCGCCATTAGCATAAGTCTCATGTGACTTGTGCACAACACACAGGAAAGAAAAGCAAGCCACATCTAAAATTAGCGCATTAGGTGCTTGTGAAAATGACAGTTTGCTTAGAGCCAGGCCCCTATGGTCTGACGATCTTGAGTTCTTTCACACACACACCAATTGAAATTGGAAGAGTGGCCAAAGTCTTCTTCACAGATCCCCCAGTCTTGGGCTAGAGCAAACAGTTTATACTCCTTTTGTAACAACACACCTCAGAAAGGCTTTCTCGGCATGTCTGGCAGAAGGTGGAAGGGAAAGTGACTCTGTTTCAGAAAAGCCTCTAAAGCACTTTGCAACCGTAAGAGCATGCAGTGTCATGCTGACCACTAATGTACAAACGTGTCCCTTTTTGAAGCTGCAGCTGATGTTCATCTCTGTTGTCTTCAGCCCCAGAGGAGGACAGAACTGCAGCATGTTGTCAATGTGTTTCATGCGTGCATTATGCTAGAATGACCAAGACTCAGCATCCTGAACAGATGCATTTACCCCAAATCGTTCCAAAGATGTCACCATTAAATGCATTAACGCATTTGAGACACCACCTAGCTAAACCGGAAGTTTCTCTTTTTTTGTTCATTTGTTTAAATCTTTATATGGAGTTCATTTTGGACTGAGATACCCTTTGAACAGTTTTGAAAAGAGTGTAAATGTGTGAAAAGAGTGTAAATGTGTGAAATGTAGTTTTGCAGCTGGCAGATACTTGGCAGATTGGCAGATACTTTTTACCCAAATCAAAGTACAAATTAAAGAAACACTCAAGTTCCAGGACAGTGTGAGAACCAGAGGAGAGTATTAAGTGCTACAATATTTGTGTAGCAATTGTGCAAGAAGATAGCATTAGGAGAGGAGATGCTCTTCAGGAGGTTTTTGAAGTTGGAGAGGGATTCTGCTGCTCTGGTTGCCTTTGGGAGACCATTCCACCAGCAGGGAGCCTCACGAGAGAAAAGTCTGAACTTGGTTTACCTTGAGAGTAGGGGTGGCAGGGCCAGACGTTGTTCCGTGGAGGAGCCAGTTGGATTATAAATCTAAATGATGGGATTAAGGTATTTGGGAGCAGACCCAGACGTCACTCTGAAGGCAAGAGAACTTAACTTGGGCAGCCATGGATAGCCAGTGTTGGTCAATCAGTGGGGTGACATGCCGAGCTGCGGCATTCTGAACCAGCTGTGTGGGTTTTCTTCTAGAATCTGGAAGACCGACTAGGAGGGCATTGCAGTATGTGAGGCAAAAGATAACCTCACATGACCTATACCAGAAGTTGGGTGGCATGCTGAGTCATTCTGAGGTATGGCTGATGTTGTTTAAGCCAAATAAAGGTCATGCATGTCATTGGATGCCAAAAGCAATGAAAAAGAACACATGTAAGCAAAAAAATAATAATAATTAAATAATAATTGTAAGGACTGACACAGACAGAACAGGAGAGCAGCGATCCAGCTCCACTGCTCCACCCAATCAGGAGAGACATTCCAGGGTTTCCCATAGACCAATTAGGCCCAGATCCCTTTCACCTGAGTACTGAGGGGCTGGGAGTATATATAGACCTTACAGCCCAGACTTCTTTGCGAAGTATACTCTTTCTGTAGAGGTTCTGATCTGTTTCTCTGTTCTACCTGTCTTGCATGTGTTCTATTTTGGCTTGCTGGATTTTTGACCTGTTTCTGGACTGGATTACCCTTTTGCTCTTGTGGATTACTTTCAGTAAAAGGTTATGTTTTCTCTCTACTCTGCGTTTTGGATTCCTTACTTGGATTATCATTACAACAGCAAAAAATAAACTATCAGATTGACTCCTGTAACTAGGAATGCACAGCTGTTTGCATATTTTCACCTCACTAATCTCATTTAAACCCACAGCTCTTGCTCTTCCTCTCAGTTTGTTTTCCTGACCTGAGGAAAAGGTTGCAGTTTGTTATCAGTAAAATGTACATTATACTGAAATATATTTCCAGTACATTCAGGAATTAAAAGGAATGGTGTCTTGCTTGCGTACACTATGAATCCTGAACTCTAAGTCGAGTCAAGTCCAGTTGGTTTTACTGCCATTTCAAACATATACACACAGTATAGAGTGAAACGACATGCTTCCAGGACCAGGGAGCAACACAAGAGCAGAAACAGAGCAGCACAAGGCAACAAGTGCAAACAGCAGAGCATCAAAATAAGACAACATTTAGTGCAGTAAACACTAGCTATTGTCTGGACGAGTATTTGGACAGGTACTGTATCCTAGCAGCGGAGAGTTGTGTGCAAATTCACTGAATGAATTTGAATCAACTGTAATCAGCTAAATGTGTTCAGCAAGTTCTTCATTTTGCGTTCATGAAGCTGATGACTTTATGTTTAGTAGAATTGTGTCTGCAGTTTCAAGTAAGAAGAACTGTCTGTGATATATTTACACATCTAGGGATTTATGTCTGGAGTCACATTAAAAGCCAGCTCCAAGTTTCCCAGCATTGTTAGTGTTTGTATATTTTCCTCTTTCAGATATTAGTTAATATTAGTGCTCTTTTGCTATATTAGTATCATTAGTATGTTATAGATTAGTATATAGTATAATAAATATTGGTATAAATGATAGTAAAGATGGCAATGCAACAATCAAAAGCACCTGGAGAGATATGTGTTTATGTATTTGT
>JBBJLR010158108.1:10000-14709 GCA_037577145.1 Brachypetersius gabonensis
CTATCTGGCCCTTATATTTACAAACGTAAAACGTCCAGCGAAGCCCTGCTATGCTTCCTGCTTCACCGTGTTTTTTTATACGTGTTGTTCTTTTCCTGGAGGCTTTCCTTTGAGCCAGTGGCTTTTCTTTAGTGATCCATTTGAAAACTACACCACTTTGTTCATGATATGGGCTTTCCCTCCGTGAAGTGGCTAGAGGAAGCGACTGAGAGCTCTTTGTTTTTTTTCCTGAACTGGGTCTCTATCTTCCTGGTGTTTTTGTTCAGGTACTTTGAATGCGCCGATTGAACATTCTTGCGTTGCGCCGAGATTGATGGGGTCGCTGTTAGTCATAAAACTCCTTCTGCTCAACTGAAGCACAACTGAAGCACTTTTTAAGCAAATTCAATCAAACTAGTGAAAGGTTTGGGGTTGTTTAAAGTCTGACACCCCACACAGCAGCTGGTGGCCTGGTGGTTCGGGAGTTGGCCCTGGAACCGGAATGTCGTGGGTTCGAATCCCCGGACTGCCCGTGGCACCACTGAGGTACCCCTGAGCAAGGTATCATCCCCACACACTGCTCCCCGGGCCCTGTGTTGCCAGCTGTCTGCTGCTTCACTTGGATGCCTGGGTTTAATGCAGAGAACAAGTCCACACTCTTCACTTTACTTTACAGCAAGGTCCATTTCAGTGAAGATTATATGGTCATGCATGCAGTGCTATCAAATGTTTGGAAGGGTTCTGCATGTTCCTTGGGCTACATGGACTGACTGTCCATTTAAATGAATCGAGTTAATGGTCTGTCTTTTCTAGAACATCATGTATGGATCTCATGACCTTCCGGCTGCACTATCACGTCTTTACCATCACGTTGTCGCAGGCTGTCAGCATTTAGAGGCACCACAAGCTCTATAGGGCCTTTCTGCTAAAAGAGTTTAGCTCAGTGCAGGAGCACTATAGTTCATCAGGCCTCTAACCACGGCTTAACTATGCATTGAGGAACCAGGTTGTGAGCACTTAAGTCAGGGGAAATGTTTTGAAGTGTTACATTTTTTCCAAGTGTTTTGTTCAAATTCGGTTCACCGTGTTCAATTTTATTGTCCCTTGCTAATAATAGTAGTCGTGTTTTATGCATTAATGTGTTTTATGCATTAAATTGAATTATATCCCTCTCAATAAGATGCATTTTACTTAAGATGATGTGAGAAGTGTATTTAAGGTAATGAAAGTGACTGCATTTGACGGTCGCTTTCATTAAAAGATGACAGTTCTCACTGCGCTTGACAGTTCGCATTAGCATATTAGGCATTCTTTCCTGAGAACATTGCATTTCCATATCTGTTTCAATATCTTTTGCATGTTTAGGTTAATCTGGGCGTGTGGAACGGCGCAAGGAACAGTAGGGGTAGTCAGTATAGCATTACTTAAAAAAATGATGTACACAAAATGTCACAATATGTACTTTTTCTGTGATCTGATAAGCTGAAATGATCCAAAATTAATTTGCGGAACATTTTAAACATACATTTAAACACTATGAGTAAAGGAACCATTTTATTTACTACAGTGTATTAATTCACAGTGGACTGGATGTGCTCCTGGTGTGAAATATACTGTTGTTCAGTTTTAAGTATGTATGGACAATATTCACACTGGGCACAGAAGAGTGTATTGTTGAATACTGTGACAGGATTTATCACAACAGTAATAAATATCATCATGTTGCCCACCTTTACTAAATACAGCTTTTCAGACATGGGTTCGCTTAGAAAAAAGCAGTATACTTGTAGATCATTTTATTAAGTATGCTTGAGTGTAAGTATAGGAAGTATACAGACCATGTACTTGAAAATGAAAATGTACTAATTTAATACTTCTTCAGACTAAAATGGAACATTTTTAAGTTTATAAAAGTATACTTTAAATATTCTTTATAAGGTCATTTTAAGTTTATTTTATATACTTTATTTATACTTATCAGTATAAGGCGAGTATATTTCACTATGCTATTCTTAAGCATATAAAGTACTGTATATAAAAAGTAAACTTCAAGTATTCTGCCTCAGTTTTAGTAGATAAACAAGTATACCTGATTAAACTACTTTTTGGGTGAACATGTCATCTAGGAGGGAAAATGACAACAACCTGTAAATCGTCTTTACCATCATTAGGGCACTGGAACGCTAAATCTGAGGAGCTGTATGGGATCATACAAACAAGTACATTGTTCAATTGGATTTTTGCACCCTACACCCTTGAAAAGGGCTCTTTAAAAGTTCTTTAGAAAAACCAATGGCTGTACAGTAGCCCCTCACTTATGCACGGATCAGCAGTCGTGATTTCAGTGTCATGCAGATTTTTTCTGGGAACCAAACGAATCATTTTTCGCTGAACCCCCCGCACATGCGCGGAAAAGGCAAAATCCTCCGCATTTTTTTGCTTTTGTGATGTCCAGGTCTCGCCCGCCATGCCCCCTTGTCCTCGTGCTGGGTTGCTAAGCACCGCACCCTAACATAAACCCTGCACGAGGACGAGGGGGTGTGGCGGACGAGGCCCAGACGTCACAGCTTTTTTCATGGCAATATATAAACGTTATATTTGTGCTCAATTATGTAAAATCAGCTACAATTCCATATAAAAATATGTATAAATATTTTGGTACTGCGGAGAGGAACCCAAAGAGGTGGGAGGTTTGAAAGTGCTGATTGGCTACTGCCCAGAATTTCCCCCTTGCAGCGTCTCGGGTTTTTTGTTTTGTTCCTCTTAAAGCCCTGTATTTTTATTACTGTAAATTAAATGAATGTATTACTGTATTGAACTGCTTATACCAATGAAAACAACAGCGCATACCAAAGAAAACGCAGTTGCATGAATTACAGTACAGTCTGTACAGGGGTAACATCGGTATTTACATTCTAGCACAGTGTTCAGTGTGAAGTGTTCTGGGAGCATATTTGAGGGCATATTTAGGGTTTACACTATGAAAATAGGCATTTTGTTACTACAACAACTCGGCTTTTCACTACACATGAGTGCTCTTGGAATGTAACACCCGCAAAATGCGGTGAGTCACTGTATATGAAACCACAGAAACATATTTTAATGGTATGGAAATCAAAATGGCCTTTCATCTAAAATTCAGAGCAATTCAGTTTTAAAAGGTAATGTTTGTAATCTGGATTTGTGTCTGGGGAGGAAGGAGAACCTTGGTTGGACCTCAGATATTTCATACTCAGTTTCACTCTCTTAAAAAAATAAAACATATTTCTCTTTGCGTAATTTTACCTCTCGACCACTAACTCTCAGGCCAGCGATTACTATCAGCTGTGAACATCATTCTCTCATCAACTGCAGTTTCCAGTAAGAGTGCGACCAAAAGAGTGAGTGTAAAAGAGGGAGGGAGGGCATGTGAAAGATCACATTACAGTCTAGAGAATATGTCGGATTCATGCAGAACAAGATATTTTGTTAGAGTTCAGTGAAGGCCGGTATTATTGAGGCTTATTAAGGCTGACATAGACCTACGTTCATTGTCATAAAAGCTGCTTTAGCCAATTTGGGCATTGTTTCAGTGATTATTGAAGCTTTCCTGGAATAAGCCTTTATAAATGTCTCTTCAGGTTTGTGTTAGTAGTCACGAAAGGCTTATATATGTGCTCTGTAGCCCCAGGAAAGTGTTACTGATATTTCTGCAGCACCACAGCATTTCTGCTTTTTCCTGCCTGAGTCTGATTTCCGCAAAGTGAAATAATAAAAATTATCGTCAAATCAGCGTCGCATAACTTTTCGGGTCTGATGTTACAGTCGTGATAGTGACGGTGGATAGTGATAAGTTCTATTTTTGTTTATGGTAAACTTTTATTAATCAAATGGCAACACTAATTCTACTCAAGATTATTAATTAAGAATTCATTTTTACTCAGTTATACCCGAATCGTTACAAAATTTAAATGAGTTTTTTAGATGCAAAGCAGTTATGGCCTCTGTATCGCTCTGTTTGGCGACAAAACTGTTTATCACAGCCCTTAAAAAATGGAAAACATAGTCCAACTCACTTCAGTGGCTGTAATGTCAGTTTTTTCTTTACATTTTAAACTTGAATTGTATTTTTGCAAGACAGGTTTACATTGACATGAATGATTCCGATTAACTCGAGTCATTTTAGATTCCAGCGTTGACGTCTTCTATAGAAAGACAAACACGAAGGTTCTAGATTTAAAAACAGAAAGAGCGATGAGACATCAAGTGAAAACTCAGCATGATGTCTTTTTTGAAGGAGCTATAACGGTGCGTGATGATTATTGTCATATTCTAATAGAATGGCTTGCACAAAACTGTTCAAAACTGTTGGTTCTTTACAAACCATAGAAAGAATGAACAGTTTCTCTTCATTACCTTTTTTTGTTGTAAGGTGGAATTGCCTTTATTGCAGTGTTTGGTATATATAGTTGGTTGCACTCCACTATCAGTAATCTCTTGTCATCTACAGCTGTGATGATGGAGACCATGAGGGTTCCTCTTCCGTTTGATAACATTCTTTCATACACACCTTTTCTTCCACTTATAGCTGCCAAAACCACTTCGGGGTTCCTGTAAATGCCTTCAGTGAATGTTTTTAATGACTCTTTTTTTAGAAATGATAAATGCAAGGATAAGGAACCTTTTTCATGAAGAAGTTTAAAGAATCTTCATGTAATGTAAAGGTTTTGGGAGGAACAATTCTATATATA
>JBBJLR010158152.1:0-14706 GCA_037577145.1 Brachypetersius gabonensis
GTGTGTGTGTGTGTGTGTGTGTGTGTGTGTGTGTGTGTGTGTGTGTGTGTGTGTGTGTGTGTGTGCGTGTGTGTGTGAGGGGGGTGGTTGGTCTGACTGAGTAAAAATTTCAGGCTGATGTGTCATAGGGGTCAAGTGGGTGATGCGTGGGTGAGGAAGACAGCGGGGAGCCAAAGGGAGACAGGGGCATGTGTTTTAAACTGTGCATGTAAGATGGAAGGAGTTAGATTTACCACCCTTGGATGTAATTGCTTATTAACTGACAACAAAATCATTTTATAATTTGATATTGTTTTTAATTAGTACCTCATTAAAGCATCCTGAGAAAATCTGTCAAAACATGATCATTACCTTGCTTGTTGCTTTTATAATTGATTTAATACTCATACAGTTTTGCAGAAAGACAAAATACATCCTTTACATTTTTTGCAGATTCAAACTTGCTTGTACTAAATGTAAATTCAACTCTTTATGTGTATGGATGAGACATGGTTAGAGACATGGATGAGTTCGATGTGTAACTGGCCTTGACTGGCCTGCGTGGAGCCCTGACCTCAACCCCATCAAACACCTTGGAAGTGGACGGAGACTGTAAGACGAACCTTCTCGTCCCACATCAGTGCCTGACCTCATAAATGCTCTACAGAATGAATGGGCACAAATTCCCTCAGATATTTCTACAAAGCACACATGTTGCAAATCAGATAAGCAATTAGTGTTCAAATTGACAGTGATGAAACAAGGTCATGAAAACAATTAAAAGTGGTTTTACGAATCCCTACCTAAGCAGAGTCAGTTTACTTTTAAACCCACTTTATCCCAGTTATCCACTGTGTGTACACATCAGAGGTGATATTCCACTAGTATTGAACCAACTAACTGTAAGAGACAGAATTCATTGAGACAGAGCAGAAGGGCAATCAAAGGAAAAAAAGAAAAAATAGAACATGAGCTGATGCTGAACTAAGTGCAAAAATGGAAAACTGATGAGCCTGACTTCTCTGGAAGAAGATAATAGTTTAGATTTTGTTTCTGGGGGCTTGGGGCTGCGTGGGCGTGCATTTTCTGAATGAGGAGAATGAGTCAGAGAGAGAGAGAGTGTGTGTGTCATCAACATGCTATAAATGAAAACCCCTACACTAGTCTAAACATTAGTTGAGTGATAACGTTGCTTCTCACTCTGTCTGTTTACTACTTTGGATAGTATTTGGGAAAGCCATGAAATGTAAGTGCTTTGCATCCTCTATAAACTTTTTTTATCATAGCATGGGCTGTCAGGTGGGCAGTAAGTTGAGGGAAGATTACGGGCTTCTAATGAAGACTGTATAGATTTGTAAGCATTAAAAAAATATTACTTCTGACAAGTCTAATTTTGAGATTTAAAACAAATTCAGTTCAGTTATACTGTAAAAGTATGAGACCTAAGTCAAAACCTGTGGCAAAAATCCAGCCAAGCATCAAGAAACATTATTAGATTTGCCCATGTCACTTGTTGTGTTTTTTGCATAATATTCCACTGTCAACCTAATGTCAGTATGTAATGTGGCTTTCAAACTGACTTTGAGGTCTCCATGAGAATGACTTTCACTGAACTGCTGCTACTGTGTTTGGACAGAGGCCTTCATCTGAATCAGCTTAATGGTCATTGACTCAGAATTGAATCATTAATGGCTTTTTGATGTTGGCACTTAGGAAAGCATGTCTGGTGAACTTTTCCAGGCACACATGAGGAACTGGTGTTTGCTTTAAAGCAAAATCCAGACATTCATGATTCGCTGTCTCAATTTGTTGTGTTGTGGTTCTAGCTTTCAATTGGTTGGTTGTCCCATTTCTGTCATTATGGCAATGGAAGACCTTATAAACACATTGTCTTAAGCACTTCTATGTGGTGATTAAAATAATCTTTTGCTAATTCCTTACTAGAAGGAAGTGTGAAGATTTGTCAGAACTCTGCGGGTACAGTTTAGAAGCTGTTATCATTGCAAATCACAGTTGTTTATTTTTAGGGAATGAGGTGTACATTGCAACAGGAAGTTATACAGACTAGAATTTATCAAGCCAATCAGACCTTTCACTAGGCTTCTGTCATTAGTATGTTATCAGATCTGTGCATCCAACATGCCTTGCTCACGAAAGGCCATTTAACGCTTGGTACTAGCTGACCTTTTTACTACAAAGAAACAAAATAGAAACCAAATGGATGCATGTACAAATGTTTTAATAGGACAAAGGCCGTCTTACAAACCTTTCATACAATACTGCCAGTAACCTGTAAGAAGACCTGAAGTCTGTATGCCTTTTCTTTCACTGATGCTCTGCAGAAAGTGTCAGAGAAGTAAAAGGCAGAAAGAACATTAACAGATGATATGTTTGTTACAAATTGTTACAACTCTCAAAAAACAGTCATAAACAAAGGATAAAGTTGGTGAAAATCCCAGAGGATAAGATTTGTTGGAGGCTGCAAGTTTTGTTATATAAAACAGATTAATTGTATGAAATGGAAAAGGTCTGGGACTCCAGTCAGGGTTTTCTTGTATGGAACTTAAAACAATAGAGGGATGTATTACATAAATTTAAAGGATTTTAGATTTCAAGGAATAAATTACACTATTTTGAAAAAGTGGGATTTCCTATGCCGCTTTGTGTGGGGACAGAGAGAAGTAGCCAACACAGTTACAAAGCCAAAAAGAGAAAATGACCTGTAATGAGACTTGTGGGTTTTGCAACAGTGACCAAGGCAGCCGTTTCCTTTGCTTGTGTTTGGTGAGATTTCATCACTCCATGGCAAAGTTGAGACGGTTACAGTACACTTAAGGATGATGTCACATGGACTGGGTGTAAGATCTAAAAGGCCTGACTCACTTCCTATCCTCAGAAGAGCACATCTCATTATTAGGTCAAAACTGGGTTAGCTTCTTCAAAAACTACAGAATCTTCAAAGCCCTAATTCAGGTTGTGCACTGCTTTTTATGGTCATATTCAGTTTAGTCAGAAATTCCAATGAGATGATTCTTGTTTGTGTCTCATAGCAAAAGTGATCTTGCACCAGAGTTTCACACCTTCTTGTCAAAAGAACCATGGCAGGTTGAGCAGCAGATCTGATCTTAGATCTGTTGGCGAGATGAAAGCGTCTAGGCTAATGCCTCAGTGATGACACAATCCTGTCTGCACCAGTGTTATCTTCTTAGACAGCGTTCAAGGGAGTGGAGCAACTGCTGTGATGGTTCTCAGACATACTGGCCTGTTTGTTCAAAAGGTGCTGACTCAGAGTAGCTCCCAGGCAACTGTTGAATTGACAGAAGCATAACTTTGGACTTTCCAAAAAGAAATCCCCTCTTTTTTTTGTTTTGCTGACAGTGCTGCACGGGTCCTTCTCCTTCCTGCTCTTTTTGCTGTTATTGGTGGAGCTTCCTGTCTTATCAGTGTCCCGTCCAACACCCATGAGACTGGAAGGTCTGAAGAAACAGATGTCACATCTCCTAAAACTTGTGCAGGGAGTGCTGGTAGGTTTAAAATGGGTTCACTGGACCACATGTAATTCTGTACATCACAGGGGCTTTCCACACAAAATAGTACAGTAAGTCACAGAGACCTTGAGTCTGATTGTGGCAAAAAGGGTATTTTTCCATACATAGAATTTTATACAGAGGCTTATTTTTTTCTAAAATCCTGTAGTGATTAAGTTCCAGTTGTTAAGTCTAGCTACACTATCACAAATGTTACATTAACTAAGCATCTCTAATTTTCTCAGAGTAACTTTAAAGATCAGCAGACATCTGAGCAAAATCTCCCATCCCTGCCTGTTATAAAGTTCAGGCCACAAGATTTAGAAGCAGTGACGGTAAGACATGTTTCACACATATTTTTTTTTAAATTATTTCCTTATTGCATATGCCTTTCAGTATATACAATGTATGTATTGTTTATTTACTTCCGAAGGCGAATACTACACTCTCCCAACTCTCTTCGGGCCTTCACACTTTCAAGTTGCACTTTGACTGGCTGCTGCACTGGCAGAATCAGTCAGGTTTGACGTCACATGAAACAAAGAAAATTGCTAATCATATCCAGAACATTCTGTTTCAGAGACAGGTAAGAGCTACCCCTAAAATGCTACACATTTCTGTAAAATGTTAAGAGGATGTTGTGAAAATGATGAGATAATCTGTAGTAGTGCACAAGGCTTAATTATGTCTTAAACATTGAGATATTAACTCAGAACACCATCTAGCTGGTGATGCATGTGAAATGCCATCTCCAATTCCAAGTTTAAATAACAACAATGAAAAATGTATCTGTTTAGTGGCAGTTGAATTAACATCTGAGAAACAGGCTGTTAGGATGGGAAAGGGATATGAGAAAAATGGACTGTTTCTAAATAGTCAGACTCGAAGTCTATACACAATGTAAAAAATGAAAACTGAACAAAGGGAGACACATATATGATTACTTTTAGTAAATAGGCTTAATACAGATTATGTGCATAGGACCTAAACTGTTTGTAAATCTGTGTTCTATACACAATTCCATAGTTTCATAGCAACTGTTGCCTGGTTGGACAAGCTTTCTGTGTGACATGTAAACAAATATTCTTCAATCATAAGTGCAGAATTGTGTTGAATGGAGTTTTTGCCAACATTCTATACAGCCTATTCTCCAGCTTCTTTAAAAAACATCATATTGTTAAGCAGACATTTTTATAGACTAAGTATGTATAAATTAAAAAGGTGTTTTCATACTTTGTTGGTAATTAACTACAAAGAGATATTAATGACATTTCCACCACCTTTACCAAGGGCACTAATTATTTTAGACCTGACTGTATACATCAGCTGCATTGTGTGTGGCAAGCGTATCTTCTTTTAATGCCTACTTTCTCTGTTTAAGATGTCTGAGTGGCCTCACCAAAACAGGACTCTGTCTATTCCTCCTCCTACCTCTGCTTGGGCAATAGACCAGGCAAACATATTGGTCCACCGTCAACTGCAGATGTTTTGTGACTGGTATCTTAGAGCTCTTCGATCCCTCAACCGCCAAGCGAACAAGAGAAAGCAATAACGAATCCAACTTGATCTCTACAGTGACAATGCTGGATCTAGAAGAAGGCATTGTGGCAAATGATTCCTGCTTGCCTTAATAAGTCTTACGGTCTTAAGGTCATTCTGTACTGGACCATGACATTTCAGTGGCCCAAAGAAATACTTTTTTTTTTCAGATGCATTTTACATGTGATAAAAATTTATTTATGAAGGTATATTATTTTCTTAAGTTATGTATTTAATATTTAAGAATATTTATTGAAGGAAAATGTGTTTACAAATGTAAGTATTTTTATACATATGGTGAAAGCACGCACTTTATGTAAACTCCAGGAAGTTTTTTATTAGGGCTTTTTTATCTGTAGTAACAACATAAGTGAATGTGGGGGATTACTCTTGAACCTTACTTCTAATCCTAACCTAGTTTAAGGTTGTGGTTCACAAACCAGTCCTCCCAAGGCATTCTAGCTTCTAAACATTTTGTTGTAATCCATGTCCAAGGGTTGTTGGGAACTGGGATATAGCAAAAAGGGATATCTAGAGGGTCTTGGGGACTGGTTTGAAAACCACTAGGGACCAGTCATTATGTTCTGTATAAAGTTGTTATTTGCCTACAATGTAAGAAAGCCTGTTTTTCCAAAAACATATAATACTTCATTTAAAGGGGCATTCTGGTATAAAAGTGTTTAATAATGTTACTGCAGCACTCTGTAGCTCAACTTTGTTTCCCTCAGTGGCTTGTCAGAATTCACCTTTTCATACATCAGTGTTCTCCTTACTACATTAACCCACATGCATTTCCATATGTTATAGAGCCTGTGGAAATCCTTGTAATTAACCAATGCAACCAAGCTAGCGTCAGAGGATGTTTTTACCCTTTAGCTAGAGGAAACAGAGGTAAGATTTGTAGATAGCCATGAACAAGTTAGATAACTTTTCTAACTTTATGGTTTAGCTTGTGGTCCTCTTGATGTCCTGTAATTAGTCATTTCCAACAGATAAAAAATTAATGGCAACGTTCACCCATCATCAGGTCATAAGAAGGGTTTTTTTTTTCTTAACTGGAAAAATACACAGATATACATAGAAAATATCCCCAACACATCAATGGGATCTCAGATCACTGAGCATAGTGTCTTGTCTATTGCATCTGCATCTTAAATTCTTAAAAAAGAAAAGAAAAGGTGAAAATGTACTTTTTCCATTGCCTTTCTGTTGTATAATATAATCACTCTTTGTGTGTTTGGACAGCTTACATTACTGCTGAACTTGTTTCAGGTTCTCAAACTCATTTCTTATTAAATGAGTTTCAGTGCATAGAGCAGCAAAACAAAATGTAGAGCTATGTCATCCACACATTAACCATTGAAAACATGGTGGTTAAAGCCCATAATAATGTAGCTCTATTACTGTGCCAGTTGTACATTATATACCAAGGTGTAGGAGATTGTATGAAACCAACTCAGTGCAGAGCAAGGTGATTATGTACTGTATTTTTTATTTGTTTAATTTTATATATTTTTCTTTTAATAAAATGTGTCAATGTGTATAAATAGTTTTGTTTTCTGTTGTTAATTAATGTTGCTTAATGATATAATTACTATAGCATGGTCCTATATAATTACAACAACCAAAGAAATTACATGACAACTAAAGTGATACCCTTTCCTTCAGTCTTTCCTCCTATGAAACAGATGTGTATTACTTATTCTAGAACACCTGAATGCTGGTCTCAGACAAAATGATGAGTTCAATCCCTGGTGACCTAATGTGCACCAGAGTACCAAGCAACAAAGTTGCAATTGCACCTTTTCATAGAAAACATTAATACATTAATATAACATTAATTACATTTTTCAGCCAAACAGAACATACTTCCATACAGACATTTTTGTTTCTCTTTGAGAGAGAGAGAGAGAGAGAGAGAGAATATGTTCACAAATACCTACCTGCCTCTAACACCATGCCTCAAAATTTGCCTTTTGCTCACCCCACAACCAATAACTGCTGTCTCACTGTTAATGTTGATAATTGGTGGTTAAAAAAACAATGTTCATACTTTCAAAAAGTGTGCCATTCATAAATGTAACAAGACAAACTAACACAGCCGTAAAACACACTGGGACAGAGTCAAAAAGGATTGGATTTTAAAGATATGATTGGGTCAGCCCCATGTCAGTAATGAAAAGAACCAATGGGCCACAGATGAGTGTTTCAGGGGCCACTGGTCAGGAAATAAACAATCTAAGAGTCTTATGGGCTGGTCAGACCATTAAATAAATAAATAACAATAGGTAGTATGCCAAAGCATGCTATCTAAATACATTTTAAAAACGAATAAACGGTTGGTCCAAATAGCACGTGGGCCCAACAGGAATATACCCGATATGCCAGATGGTCAGTCGACCCTGACCAAAAGCAATGCACAAAACTACTGAAAATGAAAATTCTGTCATACAAGAATACACCACACACTGTGAACAGCATGCAATTCTCTGTATTTAACCCATTCACCAAGTGAAGCAGCAGGTAGCCAGGAACACAGTACTTGGGGAGCAGTGTGTGGAATCGTACCCACGACTTCCTGATTGCAGGGCAAACACCCTAACCACTCGGCTACTAACTGCTAAGAGCAGCAAAAAGTTTATCAGTTTGCAAAAAGTTGAACAGCTTCCAGTGCTATAAATGCAAAGAAATAAAGGACAAAGTGGTTACTTTTCATAGAATTTCTTAAATTGTTTTAAGTTCTCTGTCCCTGGAGAAGGCTAACAAGCTCCAACAGGCTTGAAGTTCTTTAATGACATACAGCGTAAAACGGCAACTCACAAAGTAAAATTAAATATTGTTACCCAAATACCATATGGGCATTATATAACTTTTATTGATATAACTTATCAATACAATTTAAAATGTAAGTGTTTTACTCGAACAAAAGAGTTCCCTTTATTAATAATAATGTTTATATTAATATTAATATTAGTACCACTTTAAAGAGAGTGGAGGTTCATTTTAGTCACTGCCTCTGGCTTTATTTTAGGCTCAGCTACACCATGTAACGTTTTAACTTAAGATTTAACGTTTTTAACACTAAGATTTACTGGAATTAACTATTCCAGTAAATCTTAGTGATTACATGGTTAAAGTAAACATTTGGGCATTTTTGTGATTGCTGGAATATTTTTAGCCTAACTTCCTTGGATCTGGCCAGCCACCTCCTGGAACTCAGTGAACATTGTGCTGGAGACGGGGGGAGGAGTAAAGTGGATGATGCAAGACGTATTTCAGAAAGGAAGTGTGACACTTTCCATTCCATTGAAGTGAAATGGAATGTGGTATCTTGGTTTGCTATATAATACCATTTTGGCCGCCTGCAGCTCAGGGGGACCTCTTGCAGACGGGTTGGATGCGCATAGCATAACTATATTACACGTTTTACACACTAGAATCTTTGTAAAGACAAAATTTGTTTTTGTGAATGAACCATCATTGTTTTTTTCCTTTGCCATTCACAGAGGCTGTGGGAACTACTAGTGATGGGAATTTCAGCTCTTTTTTTAGATCAGTGGCTCAGCCCTCCCATCAGCTGTAACTCTTTCAGCTCCAGAATGTTTTTTTTAATTTAGAAGAATTGAAATTTTTGCTTTCTAAATCAGATTAACATCAAGTTAGCGAAATTAAGGCCTATGATTGATGTTGATGTCTATATATTTTGTCTTACTTTACATTGTGTTTGTAATAAGACGGCATTTGAGTGTCAATATATCAATAAACTACAGCCAGAATAGAACACAAATTCTTGCAAGATTTGGTCCTTTATCTGTCAGATCACATCAAAAGACTAAGGCCCCGTCCCTCTATCCTACAATGACTCCTCATGATTACATGAGTTCTAATAACATGAGTCTAATTAATATACAAATATACCACAGATGACCACATTCAGATTTGTGAAGTTCATGACTCTCCCTGCATACTGAGAGTTTTCTATACCCTGATATTCGATTTATATGGTTTGAATACCTCAGCCTGTCTTTTCTTGACTTTGATTCCTGTCTCTCTCCTTTGTTCTGTTCACTAATCCAGTTTGCCATTCTGGATTCTCACTATTTGGATTCGACTCTTGTGCTCAGGTTCTGGGACATGGCTAGTATCTGTTTTTTGTATTCTGCTGACAGAATAAATATTGTTGCCTGTTTTACTTCATTGTTAGTCCTAAAGAGAGGCATAGGCTTAAGAATTGTACATATATCAATAGACAACACATTAAAAGCAAGTTGTAAGGCTGTTTAAATGGTAAAAAAATGCATATAGGTTTTCTGTTTGTTCTATTGTCAGTTTAAAATTAGTTTTTTAGTTTTAGAGTTTTTTTCTAATCAGCTTTCCATTTCTTTTACAGTTTATCACATAATTACACAAAATGTTTCCATGTTATATAATATAGGTACACATTTTCAACACATCATAACATGTGTTCTTGCATAAAAGAACAGGAAACACATCATTCCAACAGCCCAAGAAATTTTAGGCCGTAGCATTTAGTAGTAGAGAAAAAAGAGAGTAAGCATTCATTCATAAATAATTGCTACAGTTAGAGATGACTATAAACCTTTCTCAGAACTAATTTAGACTTGGTTTTGTATAATATTTATAGATCATAAAGCAGAACTACTACTGCACTGGACATCTTAGTATTTTTCCTGCTCAAACACATATAATCACACTAATTGCTGATTAGTTGAGTGCTTTAGGCATATGAGATTTTGCAACATGGTTTTGTTCAAGTGACATATCAGCCTTCAGACTGTGTTTTAATATATACCTGCCATATCAACCTGCAGTCTACAATTTCCAGCAGATGGCATTATACAACTAGATTCAAACACAGATTCAAACACTCTCTAGAGCAGGGCTCCCCAGTCCTAATCTTGGACACTGCACATTTAGCTATCTCAACTCATCAGAAACTTCACAAGGCCCTTTAGAAATTTATGGTAAGTGCTTTACAGAAGAGCGAACAGAAAAAGTTGCAGTGCAACGCTGCTGCAGGCCCAGTGTGGGGAAACGCTGCTAATAAAAGATCCCGACATATCAGTTTTACTGGTGGCTATAGGCACCTGCTTACAAGAAGAGATCATTAACAGCAAGAGACCTCACTGCAATCATTAAATTAAATTCAAATGTACTTATATAGCGCTTCCTACAACCGATGTTGTCACAAAGCAGCTATACAGAATCCAGACCCGAGTTTCTAGTGAGACAAGGAAAATCTCTCTAAGAAACCCCAGGAGGAACCAAGACTTGTCCTCTTCTAGTTGACACCGATAGTGCGGGAGAATGTTTTTCAAGCCTGTCCAGGCTACTATGTAGGACTTACAGCGGCAATTCAGTCAAGGATATCCCATTCAAGTAAATGGTCTCCTCCTACTTTAGAGTCTCTTTGTACAATATATATATATATATATATACGTAGTACGTAGCATTGTAGAGACTCTACATCACATCCACTCTACAACGGATTTCCCTCTTGTATTAGGAACTTTAGAATAAAATATCAATGTTCTTAACTGCTGAAGCTTCAATAATGTGATAAATCCACTACATTTACCCCACTGTCTATATTTTCGCCACTGAACGTAAGTTCTGTGGCTGTTCAGTGACATAATGTGAATCCACTGCACAATTAGGCTTTTGATGCAACCTCACCTCATTCCCCTCACCCCATTTTCCATAAATAAGTGGCTGATTCAAATACGTGTGACAGTTTCACATTGCCATCAAATCGTTGGTAAAATTTACAGAAGATTCCTTTAATAGCTGCATAGATTCCTCTGAAGATCGTTTGGCAGCAGTGTTCCATGAATGTGAGCAGTAGACACTAAACGTGGCAGAAGTAATTTGCCTCACACAAAGGGAGCACAGTAAACCTACTGCTACTGCAGTGTAATGGATATATCCCTCATTGGTTTGAGGGTGGTGCGATAGGTGAGGTTGGGGAGCACTGGGGGGATTTGACATGTTGAAGGCAGCAATGCTGGCAGTGAGTTTCTGGATTAAACTTTTAAAGAAAGGCAACTGATACGTTAGATCTTCTGAAACATGGGTTATGCTTTTTCCCTTTAAATTTGAGAAACAGAAGAAATGAGATGAGGAATGTAGAGAACATACTATGGTCTTGTGAGAGAGAATATGTAGGAGCCAATTTTAGATGCCCATGACATCTGCTGACTTGTAGAGCCAACAAAACAAATCAACAGCAACTGACTCCACAACAGGACTGTGCAGTGCACCAAGGGAGGAGTAATGACCTGTAGTCTGTTTTACTCTCTTAGCTGGAACATATAAAAACAATGTACCAGTTGTAATTAAAAGCTGTAATCTCCATACAGAAAAGCATGATTGTGGCTATTTAGCAACAAATTGACTCAGCACAACACACTGTGAACCCTCATGATGAAGACTGTATATAAAGTGCCCTCCACAATCCCTGATAAAGATGTCTAAAAAAAACCTTCAAATAAATTAATGTTAATTGCACTAGCATATTTTCACGATGAAAAAAAGTAGAAAAGATCTAACCCCTGTAAATATGATGTGACACAGAGGCCCATTTCACTTAGCCACTCTTCAAAATGGGAAAGACAAGAGAACATTCTACTCAAGTTAGGCACATGTGTGGTGAAGTCTGAAAATATCTACAACAAAATACCTACTCACCTGGAACCGTGACAAAGCTGGACAAGGACCCAAGTTTTATCTTTCCACTACCCACAGTGAGGAGGATAGTAAGGAAGGCAAAAAATATATACAGAACTCACTGTTAGAGACTTGCAGCAAGAGTGGCATCTTGTGGTCACCAAGTCTCCATAACAGGCATTAGATGCTATCTACATGCCAATAGGTTGTTTGGGACGCATGCCAAGGAAAAGCTATTTCCGTCCTTCACTAAAAGATGTAAATGTGAGGTTTGCTACTGGGACTTTAACTGGATTCACGTGCTTTGGTTAGATGATACTAAGATTGAGCTTTTTGGTAACAAAACAAAGTGGAATGGTCAAAAAGTCTTCTCTCTCTTTCTCCAACCTTGTGAAATTTTACAGGAGAACATTAAGTTATATTATTGTTGTTATATTATTCCCAAAAAAACAAATTTATTTTAGGGCTTAATACACATTTTTTCAGGGGTGCCAATGATTGTGGATGGTGCTGTAAACACACACGACTATACATGCAGATTATATGTATGCATATATAACACTTTGAATTGAGTCCTATTTGCAGTTTTATAGGGGAAAATACACCCTAACACCGGCAGCCAGTTCCACCCTAAGTTTGAAAAAAGGTCAAAAATGGGAGGTACTTTGGGAGGGATGTTGTGGTTATGAGGCCAGAAAATGATCAGCAGCGGTCCTGATTTCTTAGAGACTGTGTAACAAAGCAAAAAAGAAGCTATGTCAACCTTTCTGGTTTAAAATACTTAGCATATTAGCTAACTGTTATTACTACTTGAGTCACATCCTGGCAGTTTAATTGCAAGGTGGTGCTTCCTGGCATTCACAGCAGTTTTGTGGTTTTTACTTCCTAAGTAAAAGGAATTAAAGCAAAGTAAAAGTGAAACTAAAGTGGCCTTTAGTTTTACTAAAAAGCATGGGTCAGAACAGATGCTTCTTGAATGCTCTGAATGATATAAAATTACAGCATTTTAGCAGACGCTTTTATCCAAAATGACTTCTATTTCCTACCTACAGGGGATAGTCTCTCTGGAGCAACCCAGCAGTGGTATGCTGAAGGCAGGATTCAAACCAATGACCTCTTGGTCCACAAGTAAGTATCCTATCCACTATAGGCCACCACCACCAGAATGATACTGGAGCATTTTGGAAGAATAAAGACCTTTAGTTTGAAATGGGAATCTATGTATTCATTCACTTCACACCCCAAAGCTTCCCATAAAGCTGTTATGATGTTTAGACCTGGTAACAGGAGATATAGGTAACTGGGGAGTTATTTTTTCTACATATAAAGAGCGACCCGAATAGGATTTTTAGGGGTCCAAGCATGCAGTGCAAAGGATCCCTATTGTATCTATGCTGATTATATTATTATTATTTTTCTGCCTCAAAATGCGTCGTGGAGCAAAAACCGGTAAAGTACACATTCTTGTAATTTGGCAGGTACATGCGGTACTACAACCGCTACTTAAGCACCAAGAGCCACACCATAGGTGGCGCTTACAACAAGCACTTTAGCATTGAACCATATGTCCGATTTTCAGAATTGTTTTTGCATATTATTTCTTGGCATCAGCCAAATCAAATGAGACCCCGCCCATTCATTTTCACCTTATTAGACTTTTTACTAATTTGCATAACATGTCAAATTAACTTTTGCGAACTAGTCCCTGGTTTTTCCACATATCATGAGAAATGTGATCTCATTGGACTCGCAAGACATTCATTGTCAATAATTATCAAAAATATGTGCAAATTTGCAAACAGCATGGCCGCCATATGCAAATTAAGCGTGCCAACTTTTGCATACAATGACTTAAACTGCAATTACTCATAAGCCCTTGGATCAATGCTTACCAAACTTTGTAAAGACATGCAAGGTGTCACTCAAAAGCTGTACCTCAATTTTTGTAAATTTTTACCACTTGGTGGCACTATGACAGATCACAAAGTGCTTATGGCATGAAATCTCTCCAGCCGTGTGGCCAATGAGCTCAAAATTTTGCACCCTGTGTCTGAAGACATTGCTCTAGCATATTCTGGAATGTAAGTGACATCATGTGACTGTATCATGAAATACAAGGCTGATGTCAGACAAAGCAGCGCCATAAATTTCTACATGACAAAAAACATGGTTATCCCAGGCTGATGATTCTCACACTTGGTACATTTGTTGACATACACGCTTAGATCATGTAGATCTATTTAAGCCCACTTTGCCCATTTGTGTGCGCTATAACACACAATCAAACATTGCAGTGCTTTTCTGCCCATAACTCATGAACAATGAGACATACTTATAATTGCTTTTTACTGTTGAATTCAGAAATGTGTATGTGTTTGCTACTATAAAGACATGTGCCAAGTGTTGTGAACGTCAGTCACTGGGAGGTACTACAACAAGACATTTGGATTTCTTCTATATACTTCATGAACGGCCTGTGCAGCTTAAAGCATTGTAACCTGTCAGCACTGCGGTTGGAGGCCTGGGTGCAAACAGCTTAGACCCCGCCCATTGCCATTCGCGGCTATATTTTAAATTTTGTATTTCTTGGATATTATATGACTATGCAGATAAATCAGTTGAACTTAACTCCAAAGACATTAATGAATTCACTAAAACATTTCACTGTTGGCATCGGCCACAGAAATACCTACCTTATCTATACTTATATAGATTATATGAATTATATTTGTCTAGAAAAAAGTCTATGAGCAAGTCTAGATTACTAAAAAGAGCCATAATACTTGTTAAAGTAAAGGATCATCTAAAAAGTATCTACAGTGGACACTTGAATAGCGTGTTACCCAAGATAGTAATGTGTGTATGTGTGTGCGTGTGTGTGTGTGTATGTGTGTGTGTGTGTGCGTGCATGTGTGTGTGTGTGTGTGTGTGTGTGTGTGTGTGTGTGTGTGTGTGTGTGTGTGTGTGTGTGTGT
>JBBJLR010158188.1:0-14704 GCA_037577145.1 Brachypetersius gabonensis
GCACATCAGTCAGAGTCATAGAGCAGAAGCAGATGAACGTCTTCGTCTTGTAACGGTAAAATATCTTGTTTGAATAATTGCAAAATTGTCTTTATGAAATAAACACTAGTATGTCTATTAAGGTTCATATAATGCATCACCACACCAGTGTGATGGCGTAATGTGATGTCGTTTTAGTGATGGACAAATTGCACACATTCGCTGGTCAAAAACCCGCGGTGTAACTGCATTTGAGTTTGACACAAAGCAGCCAAGTGATCCTTGTCAGCTAGGTAAAATGTATTATAAGAAATTTCTATTCTGATTTTATGGCTATCCGCTGAAAGTGCTGATGCATGTAAATTAAATGATGCAATTTATTAACATTTCATCATATATAGCCTATGGTCACACAGCATGCTAGGTTAAAGTTTACGATGCTATTATATTATGCATGTGTTTTTAAAAAAAAATCTAGTATTGTATACTCCCCCGCTCATCTTCATATGTATAAACATAGAAAAACACGGTTTACTACTGTAATAATGTCGTATTAAATAAAAAAAAACTTTACACAACGAGAATGAGATTCATCAGATTACTGTGCATTCTATATATTTTATCATGCAGAATGTAATCTGCATGTATGCAAAGCAAAGAAAATGAACATCTTGCACAACTAAATAAGAGAGAGTGCACAATCAATTCACAAACACAGGACAAATAATACACAGACAACCACCCAGGAGGCAAATTGGTAAAGCTAACTTTACTAGAAGGCCAGATGTATTTGCACTATATAATGCCAAGCTATTGTAAAATATAATTTAGAAAATAAACATAACATCTTTAACATCTTCAAACACGGCTCACAGAAGATTGTTGTAATTAGTTTTAAAGATACCCTATATATGTATATATTATCTGTATAAAAGTTATTAATAATTAAAAAGAAAGTTATCGTGAGTTATTTTTTTGGTGGTGGAGGAGTTCGTGGAGGGGTTGGGGGGGTGCCCTTTTTTCAGTTTCAGCACGTGCCCCTCAAAAGGTCTGTGCACGGCCCTGCCACACACCTATGCTTTCAACAGTTGTGAAGCCCAAAAGCTAATCCTTAACTTACCAGTCCATGACTAGATCCCAGAGAAGGCAATTGAGGAACTGAGGGCAGAGTATGGCGACACTCGAGGTTCCTTACGCCCACTAGCTGACTTCTACGAGCGAAGCCAGAACCCTAGTGAGTCTGCCTGTTCTTATGCCATAGTGCTGAATGCAAATTTGTGAGCTCTGGAAGAGAAGCAGAGGGAAGACAAGCCTTTCCCCGACCGAGACAGCAAACTCACCCAGCAGTTCATGAGAGGACTCACTGATGAAGAGGTCTACATCTGAATAGCACCCATGACACCCAGGTTGCTGAGTTTTCGGGAGTTGCAGACAGAGCTCTGTAACCTGGCGAGAGAAAACAAAGTTTCAACCCCAAAACAAAGTGAAGGCAGTTACTCAGGTGCATGTCGGAAGGATGCCGGAAGGAGTTGCGAGGAGGAAGTGCGAGACCTGAGAAAGCAAACCGTCCCTCTGAATTATCAGAGTTGACAGAGATGCTAAAGAGGTGAGCAACAAATGGCCCAGTTGTCCAACCTTGAGACGAGAATGGCCTCACTGTCCCCTACCGCCCTACCAGCAGTTCAGCCGTCCCATGGGAAGAGAGTCCAGGACACAAACTTCATCTGTTATCAGTGTGGGAGACTGGGCCACACAGCCCGAAGCTGCCGAGTAGTGCTGCCACCTGAGTTCGATTGGAGCTCCCCAACCCAATGTCCCTGGGGACGGTTAGGTTTAGGGTTAGGGTTAGGGGTCCACCTCAAGCAGCTCAGCCTTCAAACTATTAAGGTCCATGGTAGCTGGGGAAACCATGGGTGTGCCACAAGGGCCCCTCCCACCAATGAGACAGACTAACGCTGGAAGAGTAGGAACCCACCTAGTCGTACCCAGGAATGAAGAAGTTGAGGTCAATGGCATGCAGTGCAGGGCCCTTATTGACTCTGGTTCCCAGATAACTAGTATAACACACAACTACTGGCAGTGTCACACAGTCTTACAGGGGTTAAAGCTAAAGCCTTCCAAAATATCCTAGAAGGAGCAGCAGGACAGACAGTGCCTTACCATGGTGTGGTTTATATTGACCTGAAAGTGCTCGGGAAAGAGTTTAAGGCTGAACCTACCTTTATAGTTCCTGACTGACTATCGCTCTTCAGTTCCTCTCCTGGTGGGCACAAATAATGAAAAAACGTATAATGAAAAAACGTGTTTTTCTTCATTTAATAAAGAAAGTGCTTGAGTTCAGTCAATCCAGTGTCTGTTTATCTGGCGGGTCACTACAATAATTGTAGTAATTTAGAACCAAAATGATGCCATGCTCAGCGAGAGCGAGAGAGAGATTGATTCGTGGCAGAATTTATATTTGGATGACTGTTTTTAGTAACATATTTTTAATAATTTAGAACTAAAATTAGTAAAAAAAAAAAACATTGCCACGTAAAAAGCTAAAAAAAAAAGGGGGTGGGATATGGGAGCAGTTTCCACGATGTTCTGGTGATTTCCACATAAAACGATCCCTTCCGTTCTTGAAAAAAAAAATCCACGTGCGACTGGATCCGTGAGTCCTGATCTATGTAAAACTGGGGGATTACTGTATTCCTAGTGGAAAAGAAATGGATATAAGATGCAAGATTAAAGCTGGCCTTCGGAGGAAGACCTACACAGCCCTGATAGAAAGCCAGGCCTCACTATGGCTTTCCCAGGACGTCTTGGTTGCCAAAGTTCTTGCGGACATAAAGAGAGGCTATGCTCCAGTCAAAGTGATGAATCTCTCCCAGCGTACAGTGCATCCGGAAAGTATTCACAGCGTATCACTTTTTCCACATTTTATGTTGCAGCCTTATACTAAAAATTATACTTAATTCATTTATTTCCTCATAATTCTACACACAACACCCCATAATGACATGAAAAAAGTTTACTTGAGGTTTACAAATGTATTAAAAATAAAAAAAAACAGATCACATGTACATAAATATTCACAGCCTTTGCTCAATACTTTGTCGATGCACTTTTGACAGCAATTACAGCCTCAAGTCTTTTTGAATTTGATGCAAAAAGCTTGGCACACCTATCCTTGGCCAGTTTCACCCATTCCTCTTTGCAGAACCTCTCAAACTCCATCACGTTTTTTACCAATAATTTTTACCCCCTGGTGTTTTCAAATGCTTGTAGTTCTGTTTAAGTTAATGACTTTTCCTAAAATGGCTTTATTAATCATTTAGTGGATTTTGGTGAGTGTGTGAGAAAAAGAAATCCGACCATTAATACCTAAAACCGCTGAGGAGTCATTTTAACCCTCTTGCCGCTCCAGGTTGCTTAGCAACGATGACGTCATCCAACTTTGACAGCGCACCATTGATTAAAATACTGCAACTCAGTGTGCAGGTGAAGATGTTTTGTCGAAAGCCAAACCCTGTCACCTACATAGATCGCCCTGGTGGATGGTGGCGGCCATGTTGTAACAGATTTCCCCTTTTACTGGAAAAGTTATCAGATCCAAGGTAAGGGTAAACGACCACCAACGTGTTGTTACAGTTCATATAGTGTATTAAAGCATTCACAAGAACAAATACAAATATACACTCCCAAATACATACCAATCCCCAGTCCCAAATGTCCTCATATGTACAATCACAGTTCATATGTTTTGTCCATTTCTTGGAAATCCGGCCTCAAATAGTTACAGTAACTATGCTCTTGTTCTCTCTCTTCCAGTCAGTCTTGGGAAAGTCTCCAGCAGTTACTCCTCCAGATTAACCATAGCAAGGTATAATCCAGAAAGGAGCAGGAAACAGACTTCACCAAACATGTAAAGAGAAGATAAAAAACAACAGAACAAAAACCTACCTGCTCCCCCACAGGTGGATTGTCCATTAATCTTAATATACATATGTCTATAATATGCTTACCATACAAGAACAAATCGCTTAGCATATTACTTACATGCACAGGAGAACTCCCAGGTTCTGCCTACAGGTTTTAACAATGGTAGATGTTGCTGCTGAAAGTCTTGCTTAGCCTCTCTGCTCCTTTTATAGAGGAGAAAATGAAGGAACCACAAACTAACCAGCTGGAGGACCACAATAGCAATCAGTTGTTACAATGTTGAAGTGTATCTTGCATTAACCTGCTGGATAGAAGTGCGGGCTTGGTTCCAGACTCATTGGGCCAATGGTACAACAACCTCCGGTTCTTGATGGTCAAACATCAGAGGTTGGAAACTGTAGCATAGCTCAAATGGACTGAGTCCAGTGGGTGATGACGTCTGGAGGTTATGGAAAAGCTCAGCCTATATGAGGTAGCGGACCCAGGAGCTCTGCTGATACGCTACAAAATCTCAAGAAGCGATCCAGCTGTTGGCTGTTCCGCTCCATCTGGTTGTTCGCCTGAGGATACTAACTTGACGACAGACTAGACGAGAAGTCAATCAGATGGAAGAAGGCCTTCCAGAACTTGGCTGTGAACTGCGGCTCTCTGTCCAAGATGATGTCCTTGGGGAACCCATGCAAATGAACAGTGCGCTCTAATACTAACCCAGCAGTCATGCTGGCACCACGTACACAGCCTTGGAGAGGCTGCAGTTCCCCTGCTGCTGGCTGGTTGGAATTCTTTGCCCTGGCACACATGGCAGGCCATCAAATACTCTGAAATAAAAGGAGAGTCAGTTGGTTCCCTGGATTACCAGCGTCCGGACAGAGAGAAATAGGAGCTGAGGTGAAAAGTAGGAACAAGAGATGGAAACTTTCAGAGACTTGAGGAGTGAGATGAGTTCAGGAGAGTTTAGTGAGAGCAGTATGAAGTGCCGCAACCATACCATAGAGAGTGGAAGAGGGTGCCTATTCTTCACCATGATGTGATTGAGCCTTTGGTAGTCGATGCATAGGTGAGACCCCAATCGTTTTTTTAACAAAGAAGAATCCAGTGGCTGACAGACATATGAAGGGGGTCTCTACTCTAAGACCTGTCCAACCTGGGTGTATAAATCACTCAGATGCACAGAGAAATGGGGGCAGAGTGGAACAGGGCTGGGCAGCGGCAGCGGCGGGGCAGGACGGGCAGAGCAGAAGAGCTGAGCAGAACATCAGTCCAGACTTCACGACCAGCCATCCACCCCTGCTTCATTTCACCTCAAAGACGCTCCAATCTTCAACCCCCTGCTTCATTCACCTCAGAAACTTCCAAGAACTGCAACATCATCTTCAGCTTCAACGAAGTGCCAAACTTCTGGACAACTTCAACTCTTCTGAAATCCTCAACTCCAATTCTCCTGAGACTCCAAATCAATCAATAAGTACAAAGTCTCCTAAATTTGATAACTTGGTGCAAGGACTGACCTATGTGCTAACCTTTGTTAATTACTAAGTTGTGTTGTTTCATGAAGCTCGCTGTTCAAGGATTTTCAGTAACTTTCAGTACCAATATCACATTGTCTCATTCTTTTCTAGTTTGTGTGTGTGTTTTATGTTGTCCCATGTAGAACAAATGTCTTGTGTAAATAATCAAATGAATCTCCAATTCCCCTATTTCAAGCAATACTGCGCAATTTAGAAGAGCTTTAAGGTAATTGCTGTATCCCACCTGAACTAGTTTGTTGGACAAACAGTTCATGCTGATAAATCCTGCTTGAAATGGTACATTTAAAAATAAATTTTTTAAAAATCATTGATTATTAAGCAATCAAGTGATTAACCATTAATTGCTAAATTAATGAAAATATAGGTGAATCAGCCTTCTCTGATTCTGGTGGAGATCCTTAAATTGAGATAAAACAATTCCCATACTGTCACGGGGAGCCCCGAAATCCCATGATGGTAAAAAAGGCTTCGGGGCAGCCATGCCTTTTCTTGGAAGTATTTATTCAAAAGAAAAGAAAAGAAAACTAAACCTGGCTCGACGGCCGATACAAAGAGTCCAGGAACGTGGGAGCAGGACAAACACGCACAAAGACATAAGCTGGAAACTTTAACATGCCCCTAGACAATACACCAGCAACGTTAATGACCCAACAGTGAGGGAGACACAAAACAGAACTTAAATACCAAACCCCAGAACCCAGTCAACCAATAAACAGACAGAATTCATTCTCACCCTGAGTACCCACAGCTGGAGCCACTTCCCACGCCAGGGCACTCAGGGTGTGTCAAAATAAGAGTCCCTTACTTAAATAAACAAAAACACAGCTCCACCTGGTGGAGGCTGCCCTAACCGTGACACATACAAAATTGAATAAAATACAATCTTATTCCAAAATCTTAATGTTTCCTTACACTGTACAAATATAGATTTGTTTTTAGTTGTTATTATCTATGATTTTGATGGGATTTGCTGCAAGCAGTGATGCAAAGATTTTTTTTAAAGAATAACAAAAAATTGTGACATTTAGCCTTGTATGTTCTCTAAAACAAATGCACCGTGACATCTGTTTCAGGCCTGAAAACTTCTGAGTTGGGCTTCACAAGAAATAAGCAGTTTTGGTTAAATATAGCCTCAGTGCATAGCAGCAAGTTCTCTTAAAGGCATTTATTTCAAAACATTTATTTTAAAAAATTTACAAATAAATTATAACGATGGAGGACTGGATAGCAGCAGGATTCTATCTTAACTGATCGCATTTCTGGCCACTCAGACACAGTAGGCAGTTTGTTTACATCCATGCTTACCCATATTGGACCAATCCAATGACCAAGAAATGCAATCTCCTTACAATGTAATTCACATCTCTCTGCTTTCGCACACAACCCGTGTTCAAGCAAGCAAGCGAGTAATATTCGTATGTGTTCACATGTTCAGTATACTTTACGAGGACAAGCATACTAGGATATCTTACAAGTATACTAGGATAAGCAGCAGAGGGAAGAGATACTTCATCGCCACCACATTGAGCCCTCGGTTGTTGATGCAGGGACAGGGACAACCGGCACCTTTCCTCTCAACAAAAAAGAAGCTGGCAGAGGCAGGGGATGAGGATCAACGAATAAACCCCTCAGACATGTATTCATGACAAACTAATTGTGAGAAATTAAATAAGAATTTCTTTTTTGTAGGATTGCATTTTTATAGAGTGCATTGACACAAGAAGTGTCCACATCCTCCACAACAGATACAGACTTCATTCTCACAATGGTGTTTGTGTTCTTTAACCGACATACAAGAGGCCTCCAGCTGCATTGGTTCAGGAACGAGCTCACTCATGACACCAGGGGCAGCAATAAGAACTGTCAACGATTCAGCCTCCTGACATGGCAAACTGGAGTCTTGGTGAGGTGTATAATTCTACACAAACATTCTGCTTGATTTAAAGGAGTTGATCCTAATTTGTGGCATAGATTAGATTGATCATATTGTCCAGATGCTGTATATGTTCTCCTTTGTTTCATTTTTTGTTCCATTAAAGTCATGTCTTTGCTTGGGGTCAAGTTTGTTTTTGTTGACCTTTGTTGTAGTTTAGGTCTATAAAAACTGTTTTAAACTGTTTTGCAAGTAATAAATCTCTCCCTTTTGAAACAGAAATCTGTGTCTTCACACCTCACCTACAACCGCTAAAAGCGCCGACACATTCCATCAGCTTTCCATCGAGAATCCTGAACTGGTATAGTCAGCAGCAGACACACTCCTTCAGTGGAACCAGAGAAGATGATTTTCGTTTGACTGCTCCTTGTCAGGATGGTGAAGGCAGAGAGGTCTGAAGTGGCGCAATGCAGCTGTCCATTCCTGAGCCCGCCCATAAGCCACAGAATGACAGTAGAAATGTTTTGAATGTCTGTGAGCTCGGGGAACTCTGCAAAACCCAGTTTGCATGCCATTAAAAAGTTCAGACAACCAGCTGGATCTATAGAATATTGCTTTGGTAAAGAGGTAATGAGCTGGACAAAAACCTGTAACCTGAGTCAGTAGGGGGATGTAGGAACTAAAGGAGGAGAACCTGTCAGTGAGTGTACGTGGCTGAACAGCTCTGAAAGTACCTGTGTAAGTTGGTCAGTGTGTTGATGTTGTTCCTGGAGCTGGGCATGAAGCTGAGGAACAGCATCTGCCAGACTGATGCATTCAGTCTGGCAATCTGTCACATCTGTGCGTGAAATTGGAGCAGGAAATATAGAGATGCAGATGCAGGAATCGCTGAACCAATGAATAATGTTGACTTGGTCATGGCGGCGAGTCAACATGCATGCTGACGAAAACAAACACAAGTTAAAATGACAGTCACCAGACAACGACTTTCAGGTAGGCTGGTGTTAGTTAGTGAAAGCTGTGACTAAATGATTCTAAAAAGGTAAAGTATAGAAAACATAAACAAGCTGTGCGCAGAGGTCGCCAACTTTCTGCAGAGTCAATCACTACAGACCTCCAAACTTCATGTGGCCTTCAGATTTGCTCAAGAACAGCATAGAGAGCTTCATGGAATGGGTTTCCATGGTCGAACAGCTGCATCCAAGCCATCACCAAGTGCAATGCAAGGCATTGGATACAGTGGTCTAAATCACACCACCTCTGGAATGTAAAGCAGTGGAGGCGCATTCTATGGAGTGATAAATCACGCTTCTCCATCTGGCCCTCTGATAAATGAATCTGGGTTTGGCAGTTGCCTGGAGAATGGTACTTGTCTGATTGCATTGTGCCAAGTGTGAAGTTGGAGGGGAGATTATGGTGTCGGGTTGTTTTTCAGGAACTGGGCTTGGCCCCTTAGTTCCTGTGAAAGGAATTCTGAATGATTCAGCATTACAGGAGATTTTGAACAATTTCATCCTCCAACTTTGTGAAAATAGTTTGGGGATGACTCCTTCCTGTTCCAACAAGACTGTGCACCAGTGCACAAAGCAAGGTCCATAAAGACGTGGATGCGCGAGTTTGGTGTGGAAAAACTTGACTGGCCTGCACAGAGTCCTGATCTCAACATGATAGAACACCTTTGGGATGAATTAGAGCGGAGATTGCGAATCAGGCCTTCTCGTCCAACATCAGTGTCTGACCTCAAAAATGTGCTTCTGGAAGAATTTTCATAAACACACTCCTAAACCATAGAGAGCTTGCCCAGAGGCGTTAAAGTTGGTGTAGCTGCTAAGAGTGCAAAGGGTATTAAACCCTATGAATTAAGAATGGGATGTCACTTAAGCTCATATGCATGTAAAGGCAGGTGAGTGAATACTTTTGGCAATATAGTGTATGTTACATACTCCAATGTTGTAAGAATTTAAGTTGCCAAACACAACTTTTACTAATATTTGTCACTAAAAGTCAACAGAATAACTAAAGCCATGCAAAATAGGAGTGAATGATTGTGCAGTGGACTTTGATTTTTCAACAGACCATCACTTTAAGAGTTTGTCTTTTTTTCAATGTGTTTTGTGGCAGGCCACAAGGATGTATCTCACTAATCACAGGCATGGAAGGTTCTAGCTGCCATGCTCTGCCACACCACTCTCCCTTTTTTATTTTAAATATTGACAGAAACATTTAAAAACCAATGGTCATGCGCAAGTAAGTAAATGTATGTTCATTTCCCTTTTCTTCTTCTTTCCCTTTTCTTTTTCTGCAGAGCCTAACACTCTTCCGGTCTTGTCAGATTGTATTTTCAATACTTCCTGCTTTAACTTCACCAAGATGTATAATGGCAACAACAGCACAACTGACTTTTGTTCTCTCTGGTTTGGTCTCAATCACAGGTAATGGCTCTTTAAACTTCTTTTCTTCTGCTTAAAACATTATTTTAATAACATTATTATTTTACTTTCATTCATAACATAACCTGTATTGATTGCTGTGTTTCCACAAAAATATTTTTTATTTGAACTAAATTGCTCATAAAATCAATTAATTGAATATATAAAATGTGCTTTTTGTTTTCTTGTCAAGTCTCTGTCTGTAGGGGCAGTTTCTTTCTCAATGTTGTTTTTTGAAGTTATTCTTTGAGATTTATTGAATGTGATTTTGTATCATTTGTTCACACATACAAAGCACTTACAATTTGTCTTCAAGATCGACTTTTATAAACTAGTTTCAGACCAAATTACTGTTTATTTACTAATTAGAAATATAGTATAGTACAGGATAAAAGACCCTCATATTAAATGCTAACACACGGCAAATTTTTACTCATCTTTGAAATATTTTTACACTTAACTGTGTTCTGTTTTACACATTTCATAAATGTGAGTCTCTACTATTCGTCTTTCATTTAACAATATTTTACTGTGTGTATAAAGATGATTAAGTGTTTTTAAAGGTTATGCTGTCATAGGTAGTCTTAATAAGTATTAAACCTTTTTTTTCTACATATGGATGTTTGTATAACTTTAACTGTAACCTAATCGAATTATAAATAAGTGCTGTAAAGATTTGGTATTCTTGGTATAGACGGTTTTTAAGACAGCCTCTGCACATTGTGTTCTGGATAATCATAATTGAGCACATGGTAATTTATATATGCACTGCACAACAACTTGTGCAACTTGTGTTCACAACAAGAGATGCTCCTAAATTGGGGGTGTCTGTGCACCTGCCATCCTCAGTTTAAAGTCAGTATTGGCACATTTTCATTTGTCTTGTTCCCCCTTTTTGCCTTTCTTTTCTTTATACCATGTGGCTTTGTTGTGTCAGATTTCCCAGCTCTGCCCTTATCCTGTCCCACCAATGACTACAGTCACTTGTGTATGTTTATTAGCCCTCCTCACCCAGGTGTTCCACTCGTGTTGGTTTGAGTTTGTACTAGAATTTCAGCTTTTGATGTTTACTGACAAAGCTTCCCCCTCCATGTACGTCTGTAGTCCTCTTTTACCACACTGAGCATGTTATAGTATAATTACTTTAGTTTAAAGTGTTGTTAATGTGGTGAAACCCTGCTGAACACGCCAAAGTACTTTCTAAAGGTTTATTTGGGCTCATCACAGACTTTCTCTTTGCTCTTGAGTTCCCCACCCCGAGTGATACAGTTTCAGAAGTTACGATATAAGATCAACCACAGCAAAACAGGCAGTTCAATACACAGCAAGCAGTCTGCCAATAAATGTTCACACTTACACACACACACTTAGTGAGAGGCAGTGGAATAAACCCTGAAGAAAACCCTGTCCCCAATAAACCCACCAAATGCCACAAAGAATACAGAAAAAAATATAACAACATCCACTTGTGTGGGTCATGACATAGATGTACGATGGCATGCATGAGGGTGTGTAGATGTGCAATAGTGTGAAGTGGCATTTGATTTTTACCACCATAAGAGGCGAGATGTCATCCCTGAACCAGAGCATCCAGGCCTTAATTTCGGACATAAAAAACGACGTGGTCAGGCACGATAACACTTTGACTGAACTACAGGACTATGCCTCAAACCACTCTGACACCATCGCTACCCTCGAGACCACTGTGGAATGTCTGTTTTCGATGTTAAAGAAGTTAGATGAGAAATGTGAAGATCTTGAGGCACGCTCCAGGAGGAATAATGTAAGAATCGCGGGAACATGACGGAGTTCCTTTCACAACTTTTGGCGGAGGCTCTATCTCTCGAGGACAAGCCACTTATTGACCGAGCACACGGATTGAATCGCCAACGTCCCAAACAAAGCGATCCTCCTCGACCCATCATCTTGGGATTACACTACTACCATGTTCGCAAGGAAATACTGCGGAAAGTTGCAGACAACAGGAACCTGATGTATAGGGGGTTTAAAACAAATATCTTCCCAGATTTCCCTCCCTCTGTTGCCAAACTCAGAGCCACATTTGCAAATGTGAGAGGGATGCTACGTGGGATACCCAGCTTCAGGTATGAGCTGCTATAACCCGCAAAACTATTAGAGACCCATGGCGAGACTCAAAGGCCCTCGATTACACGAAGAAACACCTTTCCCATCCACCTTAAAAGGTGTTAACAGTTTTCAATTATATTCCACTTAAATATAAATACGGAGCATTTATTACTATTGACAAGCTGTCAGTTAGGAGGTAAGAGTTACTAGGTTAACAGAGGTTAGCAGTAACAGTACAGGGAAGTACACTGTGTTGTTCTTTTGCTTTTTATTTTATCACTTTATTTATGGTTGTTATTTTATTTACTGTAAGCGCTTCCCGCAGTTCTTTTTTTGATTTCTCGCGCTGCTGCTTGTTTACTTTTCTATATGCGGCCAGAGTTTAGACACATGTTTATTGATCTAAACCTGTCTTTCCTAATGCTTGTTTGGGGAGTTAGGAGGGAGGGGATGGAGAGGAGGGAGGGGAGGGAGGGGAGGGAGGGGAGGATGGGTCTCACTCCCAGCTGTTACTGTCGCACTAAACACTGAGAGCCAGATAATGACATTCCCTACTTGTCATGGACATGCTTGCTCAGAATAATGTAAGCTTACACAGCGGTAGAAATGTAACTTTTGTCAGTTGGAATCTGCAAGGTTTAAACAATCCAGTGAAAAGAGAGAAAGTTCTGTCTCATCTTGAAATATTGGGACCGGATATCGTGTTCTTGCAGAAAACTCATCTGAAAGATAAATTTTATATATGATTAAAATGTAGGTGGACTGAGCATGTGTATCATTCTACCTTCCCTCCTAAAGCAAGAGGTACAGCTATTATGATAAAGAAGGGTATTCCATTTGTGCATAAAAGTACAATATCAGAAATGGACGCTATTTGATTGTGGTCGGGGAGTTGTTTTCTACACCCCTCACTCTATTGAATATATATGCTGTGAATGTGGCCAGCCCATCTTTTTGTAAAAAGTGATACCAGACATGTCCCAAACAAATCTTATTATTGGTGGAGATTTTAATTGTGTGCTGGACCCCTACCTTGACAGATCTTCTTTAACTAAGCAGGTTGGGTACAACTCTAGTGTATTTCTTAATACCTTATTGATCATTCGAATGTGTCTGATGTTTGGAGAATTGCAAACCCTACTGGTAGGGACTACTTCCTCTTTTCAACTAGGCATAATTCATAAGACTGTTTTCTTTTGGATGCCAAACTAATGCCGTATGTCATATCATAATATCGTCATCTCTGATCACTCCTCTGTCACATGCACCTTAAATATCCAAAACGCAACTAGACCGCAGCACATGTGGAGACTTAACCCTCTTCTGTTTGGTGATAAGGATTTTCATGATTATTTGGAAGCACAAATTTCTCTGTATTTTGATGTGAATGACAATTCAGAAATTAAACCTGACACACTTTGGGAGGCCTTAAAGGCCTATTAAAGGGTGCTATTATTTATTTTTGAATAAGCTAGAAGGAAGAGAAATCAGGCTAAGCTCCTTGACTTGGATAAACAAATTAAAGATTTAGACACAAAGAATGCCCAAACACTGTCTACTATGCTACATAAGGAAATACTGTCTTTAAAATATGAATATAACAATTTACTCTCAGCAAAAATCAGTAAAGCCTTTTTGTACATTAAGCAGAAATACTTTGAGTTTGGTGATAAACCACATAAAATACTAGCAAGACAACTTAGGAAACAAAAACAAGATAGTACAATTCATAAAATTACAAATTATGCAGAGACATAATCAATTTTTCCAATTTTATGAAAGATTATTTACCGCACATAATATAGATTGTGACTCTATGAAAAAGTTCATGGATAAATGCACCTTTCCAAACTTAGGGGAGGATGAACTTTGCGCGCTTAAACTCATAAATAACAATAGAAGAAATCAAGAGGGCAATTGCCTCAAGTAAAAACAGTAAGGCTCCTGGACCAGACGGCTTCCCCAGTGAATTTCATGAGAAATTTAGCAAGACTTTGTGCCCATACCTGTATAAAACATTTACTCAAGCTCTAGCTGATAAAGTCTCCCCCCACACGCTTACAGAGGTAATTATAACTGTCATTTATAAAAAGGGTAGAAATGCTGAGAGTGTTGTTTCTTACCATCCCATCTCCTTGCTAAATCTGGATGGGAAACTATTCTCTAAAATACTTGCCAATAGATTAAGCCCCCTTCTAACACAACACCCAGATCAGACTGGAATTATACCGCAGAGAATCTCATCTTTTAATCTTAGGCGACTATTCAATATTATTTACTCCACTGCCAGACCCAAAGAAGAGGTAGCAGTTTTGGCACTCGACGCTGAAAAAGCATTTGGAAAGATTGAATGGCCCTATTTGTTCGAAATATTGGAAAGATTTAAATTGGGTAAGAACTGTACTTCAATGGTGAAGTTGGTTTATGTTAATTCTAAGGCTCGCGTCCTTACCAACCAGATTCTGTCACCATAATTTGGCTTATACAGAGGGACGAAGCAGGGTTGCCCCATCTCTACATTGATATTTGCCTTGGCAATAGAGCCCCTTGCTGAAAGCATACGTAAAGATCTAACTATTTTTGGTTATAACACAAATACAACTACTAATAAAATCTCACTCTACACGGATGATGCTATTATATATCACTCAACCAGGAAAGACTATCCACGCCATATTACACAACATTAAGTTATTTGGGTCCTTTTCTGGGTATAGGAATATTCAAAAAAATTTGAATAAAAGTGAACTAATGCCTATACATGTGAGTAACCCATTTTGGCTACAAAACCTCCCATTCAGTATATTCAGTTCAATTCAATTTTATTTATATAGCGCTTTTAACAATGGTCATTGTCACAAAGCAGCTTCACAAAATGAAAT
>JBBJLR010158197.1:0-32608 GCA_037577145.1 Brachypetersius gabonensis
TGTGAGTAGGTGTGTGTGTAGGTGTGTGTTGTGTGTGTGAGTAGGTGTGTGTGTAGGTGTGTGTTGTGTGTGTGAGTAGGTGTGTGTGTAGGTGTGTGTTGTGTGTGTGAGTGTGTGAGTGAAGTGAAACTACCAGTGAAAGCGGAACGTTTGTTATTCTGTCAGTGTGTTCCGTGTCCGAGTGAGGCGGGCGGACAGAGGGGCCATGGCGGCAGAGAGCGAGTGAGTACCGATCAGAGTTTCTGAGTTTTGGTTGTTTTCGTGTCTGTGGAGGAGATTCGGGTCCTTCTCTCTCACAGAGGACCTTCATTGTGTTCCTCAGAGTCTTCACTCCCTCCTCAGCCGGGCGCCGGTGTCTGCAGGACTCCGTTATCTGGGTGTTATTGTGGGGTTTGGGTTTGTGTTGAGGAGCCGGAGCTGACTCTCGTATTTCTCCACAATTAAACCCAATAAACCCTTTAAAGAGCCCGGGGTCTCCCCTCAGCCCCTCTCCCGGGTCTGGGGCCTCAGTCCGCGTTCACTCCGCCAGGCTGAGGAATGAGTAATATTAGACCAAACTGAAGTTACACACTTGTTTACCGGTGTTCTGTCAAAATCCGGTACCTCCAGTACTTTCTACCTGGACAGAAGTATTGGGACACACCTTTCAGTGACTGACCGTCTGAATGCTTCTGCAGACCAAGACATTTTGACCGAGACCATGCTTCTAACTTTGTGAACACAGTTTGAAGAACCTTTTCTGATTCAGCATTACTGTGCTTCAGCAAGCTCCATAAATACATGGCTGGATTGGGTTCGGTGGGGCCCGCACAGGGTCCTGACCGGGAGCAGCTAGTGGTTAGGGGGTGGCCCCTGCGATCAAAATGGTTTGAATCCCAGGACTACTAGTGGCACCACTGAGGTACCCTGGTTGCCCGCTGCTTTACTTGTTGAATGGGTTTAAATACAGAGCATTCCTCATTATTCTCATTGAGTGCTGAGGTATGTTTACATATAAAACATGGACACTTTATACCTCAACATATCCCAGCACCTTTGGGATGAACTGGAATGGAGATTGTGATCCAGGCCTTCTCGTTCAACATCAGGGCCTTACCACATAAATGCTCTACAGAATGAATGGACACAGATTCCCACAGAATCTTCAAAATCTTGTGGAAAGTCTTCCAAGAAGAGTGGAAGCTGTTGTAGCTGCAAAGGTTTAAATTAAAGTCGATATCGTTAACGTATGGTGTCCCAATACTTTTTCTCATTTAGTGTAACTGTCGAGTGTCTGAGACTTCTAGTAATATGAGACTGGTGTAATATGAAATGATTATATATTAGTAGCATTATTTGATGAGGGGTATTGGTTTGTCAGTTTGGGCTACCCCATGTTATTAACAGGTTTTGGAATATTAAAACCTGCTCTTCTTATTCATACAGAGTAGAGGGAGGGAGTATTGGTGTAATATAAAGTGGTACTGCATTGGAAGTCTTATTTGATAAGGGATATTGGTCTGTTAGGGCTGCACAATATATAGTCTGTTAATCATTATCACAGTATTGGTCTCGGCAGTACTGATATTGCACAAGTAAAAAAAAAGCTCTAGAGCCATACCCTTAACCATAACCCGGAGTAAACAGTGGTGCGATATTAAGTGGTTCTGTATTTTATAAGTAATCTTCCTCTATAGAGATTCGCTACGCCATATTATTAACATGGGTGTTGCAGTGGAATATAAACATTTGCTTCTCTTATTCATACAGAGCAGAAGAACTGAATTCTGTAGTATAAACAAATTATGTATTAGGAGCATAATTTGATAAGGGATATCTGTCTGTCCAGGTACGCTGCTCCTTATAAAATCTAGGTGTTGTTATAATAAATATACTGCTTGTTCTGTTTATAATGAAACATGTTTAAATAAAAATGCCGTAGTACTTTTGACACTTACATCATATTTCATATTGTGGAATATACAAGACTGGAAATGGAAAACCAAGGCAACACTTTTTGATCGTTGGTCAGAACATGGGTTCTTCTTAAGGCAGATTTTCTATACCACTTTAAACACTGCAGCTGTGAACAATCTGCCTGTGTAATGAATAACTCGTGTGTGTGTGTGTGTGTGTGTGTGTGTGTGTGTGTGTGTGTGTGTGTGTGTGTGTGAGAGAAGCGCCCTGTGTGAAATCGAGGTCCTGCAGTCCATCTACCTGGATGAATTGAGTGTCTCTCAGAAGGATGATGGGTGAGTGTCTTGTTCTCTTCATTTCATGATTACAATCTGCATGAATCACATCGTAAACTTGGTTTCTCTGCTCTTTCTGATATACTGATGTATAACGAGGCATAAAGACGAGATTTATCTTTTCTTCAGAGGGTGGGAGGTCAGTGTGGTCCTTCACCCGTCCACTGGAGAGGACTGCCTGTCCCAGTTTGTTCGTCTAACCCTCACACTGGACCTGGACTTGGAGGTAAACACTTTATAAACACTACCTGTCAAATGTTTTTCACACACACTGAGATTTGCTACATTTACATGTGACTCACTTAACATTTTCTGTCTAATAAAGGAACTGAGATACTGAACATGCTGCAAATCTATTTATTAGTAAAGTATATTGAGTGTATTTTTAGTAAATATTATTTTTATTAATCACTACTGACCTACAAAATGGATCATCATACAATAGGTAGATATTTAATAAGTGACAGCCATTGGGATGAAATAGTTAACGAGTGAATTTAAAAAATAAAGAACTGGATAAGAGTACCTGGTAAATGCTGTAAACGTCATTTGACTCTGAATTCTTTATTTGTTATATTGTAGTAAGAAAAAATGTGCCATCACATCATAGGATCTCAAACATTTTTCCGGTTTCCAACACAGCGACTTCATCAAGAGCTGATGAATATAATCCTCCCTCGCCACTGTAGTGTTATTCAGTCCATGTCATTAGTTTTAATGTTGTGTCTGATTGGTGCACATATAATTGTCCATGGCCAGCATGCATGGTGATACCTACAGTCCTTTTCCAAATGAGAGAATTCGATAGAAAGACAAACAAATCTAGATACATATAAGACAACAGTCATTATATTTTTTAAAATTAGACCAATATGACTACACTGGTCATATTGTCTACACTGTTTGCACAAACCTATAAGAATGTATACTGCTATTTTCACTTGTCTCATACCGTTGTATACTGTTAAAGCTTTCACTGTCTATGCTGGTCATACCTTTTGCATATTTTTTTGCATTTTTACTTATTTCTATTTAAATGAAATGCACAGAGAGCTGTCCACAGGACAGGTTAAATCTCACCCTTACCTTATTTTATGCTTCTTATTTGTGCTGTTGTGTTTTATTTCACAATGGTTTACGTCAGTTGCACTATATGTACATTGTGGAACCTGAGCTTCTCCATTTTGTCTCTCTGTTTACTGTATATGGCTGATGACAAAGTTCACTTGAACTTGACTTGGATGAAAATGCTTTCACTGTGAGATCTGTGTGGAAAAACACGGGGACAAACTTCAGATGGACCTGTGTATTGTGGGAGATCTTGGTTAGTACTTTGTCTCATAACGTGCTTCTCTTTCTTTTTCAGTATCCTTCTTCTCCTCCCTGCATCTCTATTCACAACCCTCGAGGCCTCTCGGATGACAAGCTGCTCAGGTGCTCGTCCGTTTTAAACGGTATTATGTGAACTTTCTCCTTTGTGCAGCGATGTTCACCTGTTTCTGCTTTGGCCTCGTTCTGCTCCCCCACAGTTTACAGCAGAGTCTGCAGGTCGAGGCAGAGTCCTGCTTGGGGATGCCAGTGCTGTATCAGCTCATTGAGGTTTGTGCCGTCTCACATCTAGTCTGAGCCAAGTCTTTGGTCTTAACAGCCTCTTTATAACACCCACCCTCCCCCCCGCCTTTACAACAGAAAGCTAAAGAAATCCTGACGGAGAGCAATATTCCCCATGGGAACTGCGTCATCTGTCTGTATGGTTTTAAGGTAATGCTGTCATTTTATTACTTTGTTGATTTTATTAATTGTCTGCTCATTGCTGCACAAAGCGAGGATCATGAAACACATCTAGTCTACGTATTGCATGTTACATCAAAATCTTTTATTTTAATTAATTACTGCAGCTGCCTTTTACATTGGAGAGGCATTTCTTAATGTTCTTAATGTTACATAACAATATAGCACTGTGCAAGTGGCACACTTCTTTATATTTTGCTTTAAAGGGGACATATTATGCAAAACTCACTTTTTTTAAAACAAAAAAAAGAAGTTATATAGGTCTATGAGCTACAAAACATGTTCATGAAGTTCTTTGCAGAAATTACTCTCAAATAAAAAGCTTCACCAGCTTTATTTTTCACAGTTTCAGGCCCGTTTCAGGGCTCTGTCCCTTAAATACTTAAGGTGGAACGAAACCGACTGTTGTTGGGACATGGCCATTGAAAATGAACTGAAAGTCACGCAGTTCTTTGTTATTCTTTGTCTGGGAGAAAGTGGAGCACTTCACACACTTCATGTGTGACTTGTCTTTGCCTGTAGCCATAGTGCTCGGCTTCTCTGTGCTCATAAAACTAACAGACAAAATGGCGGGTAGTCAACTAATCTAGTGGGTGGGGTCTTGACAGATGGGGGGCGGTTCTATGCAAATTGGCCCAGTATTACATCACACTGGGCCCTTTCTCCAAACGGCTCTTTTTGATGGGGCCTGAAACTGTGAAGAATAAAGCTGGTGAGATCTCATTATGTGAGAGATCGTGATTGGCTGGTAGTCCCCCCGCTACTTTGACATGGATTGATTATCCGCAGCGTTGTATAAAATGACCCAATCCAAGCCCAGAAAGTTGCCATATTTTAGCTAAAAGAGGCGGGATTTGTCAGAAAATGCATGTGTTTAATTTTTAAAAAAAGCAGAGCGTAAAAAGCTGGTAACAAAAGATGATGAGAATCCGGTCACACACACAGCGAGGGGAATACCTTTGTAGTTTTGACTCGGTGATGTATCTACTCTCAAAGTTCTAGTTTAGAACCGGACGGTGTTAAAAAGGCTATTTTTGACTCAGTGCCGGACAAGCCATAATAAATTGGGCCGGTGCAGAAAACAATGAGAACAGATTTTACTGACAGGCTGCAAAGTGCCTAAAGATACAAGGAGCCTAGATAAAGGAGCTCCGCCCACTCAGCATTCAGCACCACCAGTATACTGATCACCGCCTGATCATCTGGAACCATCTGCTCCTGGTTCTTCACTGGTTCAGGACTACAGTTAGATGCAAAATATGCATGATAAAGTGTGCCTCCTAGTGGAAAAGTTGCCCGAGATATGAAGGTTTGACAGGGGTGATATGATCTACATTTATTCTGTGTTGTGTCGTTTTGACCTGGAGCAGGAGGATGAGGTGTTCACCAAGACTAGCTGCTACCACTACTTCCACTCTCACTGCCTGGGCCGCTACGCCACCCACTCTGAGCTGGAGCTGAGGGAGCGCGAGAGAGAGCTGGAGGAAGACAAGAGCAGAGACAGAGACGAGGAGGAGGTGGGACTTGTCTGCCGTTTGCAGCAAATACTGGGTGGGAAATGGAGAAAAGAAAAAATTGGATCAGACCACTGATTACACAAACATGTCATGTGACAACAATGAGGGTGGTGTTTCTACTCTATGTATGTATACGTACTCATTGTGTACATGCATACAACTTTCCTAAGTCTACATATAGTTTACAGATGTCCATTAAGCTGTTCTTAATGGTCTGTTTAGTGTTCATTAAGAACATAATCAGTTTTATTTGCTTTATTTTGAATTGTTATTTATTTTTAAATTATTATTTTTTGATAAATTTATATTCAACCAACTTCTGCATTATTAAAGGAAAAATACTTTACAGTGGTGGTGAATGGAACCAGACGTCTGAAGACACTACACTCTGCTTTACTACAGTTGAGAAACTTCTGGACTAAAATGTACACTTATGGCACACTTAGGCAAAATAGTCTCTAAAGAAAACCGCTATTTTACCATCAATATTCCATATTAACACTTGTAAGTTCACTAGTAAAAAAAAACCCTAGTATTTGTAAAAAAAACCCTTGTATTTGTGTTATAAAGGAGACCCCTTTTTCTATTCACCATTACTGTAAAGAAAGATTCTCAGAGACTCGGGGGATAGGATACTTTCCTCTGGACCAAGAGGTCATGGGTTCAAATCATACCTTCAGCACCACCACTTGGTTCCTGAGCAAGACCCTTTACCCCAAGTTGCTCCAGGGAGACTGCCCCCTGTAGTTAGGAAATGGAAGTTGCTTTGGTAAATGGCTTAAATGTAAATGATTCTGTGTTGACAGTCAGTACCTTAAAGCTGGAAGATGATTCACTGTCTGAAAACCAATAACGAAATATTAGCTGTGTAATGAAGAAAAATACGAATTGTACTTTAAACGTTTTCAGGAGCTGTCTGTCGTTTGCCCCGTGTGCCGAGAGCCGCTGGCATATGATGTGGAATCCCTGCTTTCATCACCTGCTCCACACTTCGCTGAGGTAAAGACACAGCTGTCTCTGCAGAGCGTCCACACCTAGAGGGAGCGATCTGGCCTGTGTCTTTGTTGTGTGTGTGTTTGGGGGGGGGGTTCACTGTTCACTGTTGGAAATGTCAAGCAGACAATAGTCATTGTTGTGTGCCATGCCAAGCGTTGGGCAGCGACAGTGTGGCATTGTCCTGCGTGCAGCGCGTAAGTGCAGTGTTATCTGGCTGGAATGCCTGAGAGTCTGTCCCAGTCGGTCACATGCTGAGGTCACATATGCATGTTTATTTGTGCTCGTCTGAAACACGCTCATTCTTTCTCCATGCAGCAGGAGGACGACGTCGCAGGGGCCGAGTTTAAAAGAAAGTGGGAAAGTCTCCAGAAGGTTCTGGAACGTCAGAAAGAGAAAGGCGGGGTCATCGACCCAGAGGCGGAGTCTAATCGCTTCCTTATTCACATCAATGACGTAAGTCCTGAAAACATGACTTTGCATTTTACATTCAGAAAACCTTTCTGATCCCAGAGAAAATTACTCATGCGATGACTGCACAGAGACGAGAATAATATAAAGTACGATTAACACGTCACAATAAATACTCTCTACTAAATATATTAAGCTATATATACAAAATGCTGTGGCCAGTAAAAGTGGAGGTAAATCCTATAGATGAATTGAATTACTGCTGAAGTGGTTTACTTAAAACTATTTAGTCTGTTAATGTGTAATTGGAACTTAAGTTGTGATACTGCACATAATATTGCATGTGAAATATCTTTATTTTATATGTAGCACACAATAAGAAGTTCTGCATGCCACTATATATACTGTTTTTTTTTTTTAGAGCATTGTCAAGAGCATTGTAGCAGATGTGAAGGAGACCAACTCTTTGAAGTCTTTTTGTATAATGGTCAAGGCTTAGATCTGCACACTGTGCGAGCACAAAAAAAGTGTGATAAAATAAATGTCTGTGTTAAGTAAATGTTTTAATGCCAAGCCCTGGTTATGTAGAATGTAGAATTCACTTACTATGAACAAATGGCTGAAAACATTGTGTGAATGTAATTCTTGTTCAGATTTTTCTGTTTATTTTATTGCCTGATTGTACAGTCAAACAAAATTTTATAGCTTAGAGTGTCTGTATGCAGGTATCTTGTTGCAGGCATTCTGTTCCATTACTTCTTAGCTACATTAGGTTTGTAGGTCCAGTGCAAGAAGCAAAGTTATTTGGTATTTTGTACATTCTATAACTGGTAACACTGTTTGTCTTTTTTATGCACACCAGAATTATTATTTTATATATAAAACGGACTATTTTTTTTGTCTCTTAGGCCCCTGGTGATTGTGACTCAGCTGACCCTGACACTCCAAATCCTGAATCCAGCCAGCCTTTGTCTTCTGTTGCCCCTGACTGCCCCAGACAGGCTGCCCTCCCTCCAGCCCCGCACGTCCCGGCCCAGTCCCAGCGCCGAGCTCCTCATGGTAGGAGACAGCAGGGCGAGTTCAGAGGAGGCAGGAGAGGGAGAGAAAAAAGAGGAGGAAGGAACGGACAGCTGTCACATGGAATTCCTCCTCCTGTAGTGGAAGATCTCGCCAAACTTAGTGTGTCCTTCACGGAAATCAACCACAGTTCCCTTGAGGACTGTTTAGTCCCTCAGAACAGTGACCTGCACACTGAAAGCACAGAGAAAGGACCTGCCCTCGATCCTAGAGCCGACAAAGAGCACACCAGCCCCCCTGGAGGTGAGGAATGTGTTGCCACAAGCCACCAAGACCCATCTGGAGATAAACGTGAACAAGAAATCAGTCTGTCCAACCTGAACTCTGTAGAAGATGCGGCTCAGACAATCGTCACGGACGGACAACCAGAGAGAGGCCATAGAGACCGGGGAAGGAGGCCGAGGGGGCCGCAGTACGGCCGCTGGCACGAAAGAACCCCCAGAGGCTCGAACCAGTGGGAGAGCGCCGGAAGTGCGTATCACCACCGAGGCGGGAGGGGGAACAGGGCCAGGGGTGGAGGGTTTAGTCATCACCTCCGAGGCGGGGGGCCGCACAGGGGACCCGGGAAGATGCTGCACCCAAAAACCGAGACTGAGTTAAAGAAGGAAAGGGTTCTATGACGGAGGCAGAAGGGGGGGGCACCGACAGAGAAGAAGCTTCCCTCCCTCGTTTACCAGATGTACCTCCATCATAATGGTGTCCGTAATAAAACACTACACATACGCTGCAGTAAACTGTGTCTGTGTGTTTCTGCTCCACACACACACACACACACACACATCCAAGATAATCACTAGAATGGAAAATGTTCTTAAAGGCTTATAAAACCTACAAATGCACTCCCAGAGGAGATCTTTAGGGTTTATTGACAACAAAACTGCTCTAATATGATTTATTATGGCAGACAACTATAGAACCTTCAAGTTTCATTGTATGAACAAAGTACTGTATTTGCCAACGACTGGCCATGTGGTTTTCTTTTATTTTTTCAAACAGGATTCTGTGTTTGCATGCAGGTGTCATTTTATTTTGAATTACAGAATTTAAATTAATTTTATTTTGTTTGAATGCTTTACGTGTGTGTGTGATTTGCCTGCCTGCATGGGGCTTGAGGCTTGTGTGTGTGTTTTATCTGATTTGCTCACAAAGTGATGTGCAATTTTAGTTTGTTTTTAAATTTATCGAACATCCTGCTGTGTTTATCTGCAGTGGTGTGTTTATTTTATTTCATTTTTATTAAAATTGATTAAAATTATTATTTTAAAACAGTGTGTTGTACCTTATTTGTGTATGTATGGCTCTGTTGACTCTGTGTGTGTGTGTGTGTGTGTGTGTGTGTGTGTACGTTGTATATAAAAATATATGCATGTGCGTCCGTTCGTATCCGTGACCCAGTGCGCATGCGTCAGTGTGTGAGGACGCGAGGTGTCTGTCAGTGTTGTGTTTGAGAGAAACGGGCCGCAGTTTCTGCTCCTCTTCGGGCGCCGTTTCCCGTAGGAGTACCGTGATTAGTGTCTGTATTGATCCGGGGATGGATGACCGGGAGCCCGGGTCTGGAACGCGAACCTCTTTCTGCTCCAATGGCAGCGGCGAGGACGACGATCCCGAGGCCTCGAGTGACGCTGGGGGCTCGAGTTCGCTGCGACTCAGCGACGGGGCCACCTTCGGCGGGATGAGGGAACAGGAGGTGACGGTGGATATCGGGGAGACATATTTGTGTCAGAGAGCGGATAAAACTTGGCGTGAGTTCAAATTATTAACATTAAACAGTAAATTAAATGTTTATGCGTTGTATACTTGTGATTTTTGTGTGTTAGTAAAAGTATACAATTCCTTCTGTTTGTAAACAAACCGCCCCTCTTTGTTTACTCCTCGTCAACCCCGTATATCCTTAATAAAGTAGTTTACTGATTTAATTGTATTACGTTACACTACATTTATTTGGGAGACACTTTTATCCGAACCCGCGTAGAATACGATCTTTGTAATTGCAGTACACGGGAATGTACCGAGAAATCAGATGATAGTTGCAGCTCTGTATATAATTGTCTCTTATAACTATACTTATAAAATAGATTAAGCATATCGAGAAAACCCTCAAGTTTCAGGATAGTGTGAGAAGCAGCGTTCTAAGTACCAGATTTTTAAGCAGGGAACCTTGCAGGAGAATCTGAGCTGGTTCATATAGAAGCGCAGGTGTAGTTTAGCATAGATGGACCATCAGAAGAGGATGTTCTCTCTGGATAGATGTTTCTTCAGGAGATTTTTAGAGCTGCAGGTGTGACTTATGCACTTGTGGTTCTAAATTTGATAATTTTTTTAATTTAACTTTGATAACTAGCGAATTTAAGTATCAGTGTTTTGTGCACCAATATATTATCTATAGTGTTTATACCCAGCATTTGTGTACGTAGCCCAGTGTATTACATGCTCCATTTTTTGTTGGATTTATTTACTTATTCAGATAGTCAGGCACCTAATTATACTTAGTTATTTGTTTTTACTGAATTTTCACATATTAATACACAGTATTAGAACAATACTACAAGAATGTTCATAAATTTTAAAGTGTATTGAATCTTCTCATGCTACTCAGTAGCAGCTTTAATGTCTCATCTTTAAAGGCTGTTTTGTTGTATATGCGTTGTCTCACATAGGGTGCCCATACTGCAGCCAAGGGGTGCCCTGAATATTTACTGAATATTTTGTGTTTTTCTTCCTCTGTAGACTCAGCTGAGGTCATCCAGTCTAGACTAAATGAACAGGAAGGCAGAGAGGAGTTCTACGTCCACTATGTCGGATGTAAGTTTACATTTTCAAAAAATGGTCTGCTTTTCTGGTTATCCACTTTGCAACCACATGAAATATTATACCTCTTTAAATATGGTGTACACACTTAAATGCTGCCAGAATCAGAAACAAAACCAAATCTTCCTTTTCTGTTTATAAATGTTGTCTCTTCATCCTCATCCAACCCTCCGAATAGTTAACAGACGCCTGGATGAGTGGGTTGGAAAGGCACGCTTGGCTCTGACAAAAACTGTGAAGGATGCGGTGAGGAAGAGTGTGGAGGAATGTGGGACAGGAGATCTCGGGGACCAACCGGAGAGAAAGATCACTCGGAACCAGAAACGCAAACACGATGAAATCAACCATGTTCAGAAGGTAGCTGGAGGCAACTACTCAGTATTTTAATAGCCTCAGAACTTCACAGTAGCTCTGAAAAAAAAGTGTTAATGAACAGTGTGATTGAATTTCCAATGGCTTCTTTGTAAACCCTACACAAGTCACAAAAGTACAGCTCTTAAAAATCAAATAATACACTAATGCAACCAAGAACTCTTGCAAATGAGACATTGAGTCTCAATGGGACTACCTGTATAAATAAAGGACAACAAAACTGAATCTCAGGTGTATCTCTCGCAGCGCCCAATATAGGGGGGGAATTTCAGGTTTAGCCTTTTTAAACAAATTTTGTCTCATTGTTTATACGTGTTAAAAGTAACACAAAATTTGTTGCCCTTTGCCGGGCACAGATGACAGTCTGATAACTGCAGTACATATCGTGATGTCTGTACTTTTGTGGACCAAGTGTCCAGAGTTGAGATTGAATGCACATTTTTCATATTTTAACTGCTGTGAAAGACTACAGTTACAATCTGTGTTTTTCCCCACATTTACATTTACGGCATTTATCAGACGCTTTTATCCAAAGCGACTTCCATTCTCTAACTACAGGGGACAGTCTCCCTGGAGCAACTTAGCGTTAAGGGTCTTGCTCAGGGACCCAGTGGTGGTGCAGAAGGTAGGATTCAAACCCTTGACCTCTTGGTCTGGAGGCAGGTATCCTACCCACTGAGCTACCTCCACCCCGCACCCCACTAAACATAGTTTGTATGAATGTTTTCTTCCTTAGACCTATGCAGAGATGGACCCCACTACAGCCGCCCTAGAGAAAGAGCATGAAGCGGTAAGAGATTTTTGGTGCTCCCTTCATAAACTTAACGCCCCCATTCACTTGCGGTAATCTGATCATAAGTGGACAACTCTAAGCAACGCACTAAGCAACTGAACAGCTTCTTTGTTCATTTCTCCCCTCCTGTTTGTTTACAACTTGTGTCAACCATGTGACCTGCTGTGTAAACAAAGCCTTAATCTCCTTTCAATGATGTCACTCCAGATCACCAAAGTGAAATACGTGGACAAGATCCAGATTGGAAACTTCGAGATCGATGCCTGGTACTTCTCTCCGTTTCCTGACGACTATGGAAAACAGCCCAAGCTCTGGATTTGTGAATACTGCCTGAAGTACATGAAATACGAGAAGACCTTCAGATACCACCTAGTCAGTGCATAGTCATGTTGCATTACAGTTAAACAACAGGGGGTGCTGTGCATCCTTTTCAGGCACATCAAATCAAAACATCCTCTGATGTGCCCTGCTGACCCATTATATAATACTCTTTTCTTTCTTTTTCTTCTGCTTGTCTTGAAGAATCAGTGTCAATGGCGGCAACCCCCCGGAAAGGAGATTTATCGCAGAGCCAATATCTCCGTGTACGAGGTGGATGGCCGCGACCATAAGGTGAGCTTCAACTCAAATCATCTTTTCCGCTTAGATGCAGGCCCCAGCTATGATCTTAATAAACAAGACACTAATAGACAGAGATGGGGTGGGATGAGAGAAGTATTTCATTGTGTGGTTAATAAGCAGCTTGCCATAAAGAGGTAGTGATTTTGTGTTGATTTCAAATTCAAACTGATTTGCCTGCAGATTTACTCCCAGAACTTATGTCTGCTGGCCAAGCTCTTCCTGGACCACAAAACGCTTTACTTTGATGTGGAACCATTTATCTTTTACATCCTAACTGAGGTCAACAGACACGGGGCACACATTGTGGGCTACTTCTCAAAGGTGAGGAATCTTTGTCCTATTTTGATGTTTGCTGTTTTGATGTTTTCTCTCTCGCTCGCTCTCTCTCTCTCGTTGTATTTAAGCTTCATCTTAATTAATGCCTCCGACTTCTATTGAAGTTAAAAGAGCACTTAAATTTTGGATTAGCAAAATGCTAAGTTCAAATGTGCAACAAGGGGCTGATTCCTCATGGAGACAGTTTCAATGAATAATTTAAAATATGTCAGTGTTGGGGTAATTATCACCACTCTGGTAGAGCTCAGGACCTCAAACCTGTGTACTGTGGGGAGTAATAAAGGAGGAGAAACGTTCGCAGTGCTGCTGTATTGGTCAGACTGGCACAAGGGTGAAGTTCATTTAGCCACTCCAGGCAGTGGCCTTGTAGTCCATGAACTGCGAGCCGCATTATAACACAGTTATGGCTGTGACTGAGCTTAACTTTACCGCATTTAACCTTTCCATACTAAAAAAAAATAGTGCGGCAAATAAATTGACTCCATGTTTCAATGAGTGTGAAACTGAGCAGCCTGACCTCAGCTTCACTATTAATACATTGTTGCCACCTACTGGATATACTTTGTATTACAGTAACAAACAGGATTTTTCTTTGCTATGAAATGTAAATATCTTACCGTTTTAAAAGTCACCTTGAAAACAAATATGCAAGTATCACCATCTTGGCCTTCAAAATGCTGTTTAGACTGATATTGTTTCATATATTTTCCTTGGACAGGAGAAAGAATCTCCCGATGGGAATAATGTTGCGTGCATCCTCACACTTCCTCCATACCAGCGCAGAGGATATGGAAAATTTCTCATCGCGTTCAGTAAGCTGGAGCTTCTGCAATCCAAACTGTAACACAAACACCGTGGCCCCTGACTAAATAAATAGCTCAAATGAAGTTGGTGTATTCTGTCCACAAAGATTGTATTTTTATGCAATGCAACCATGTTTATGTATTTTCTCTTGTAGGTTATGAGTTGTCGAAACTGGAGAGTACAGTGGGCTCTCCGGAGAAGCCTCTGTCAGACTTGGGGAAGCTAAGCTACAGAAGTTACTGGTCATGGGTGCTGCTGGAGATTCTGCGGGATTTCAGAGGAACATTGTCTATCAAAGATCTGAGGTAGACTCACCACGATACAGCAACAACTCCAAAATGTAGCTTCATGGTCACCAGGTTCACAGGCTCACCCACTAGGCTTCTACCACCCTTGTGGACGTATAGGATATATTGTGAGCACTCAAAACCTTTCGTCCGTTGTTAAAACAAGGGTTGTTTCTTCCGTCCACAGTCAGATGACGAGCATCACGCAGAGCGACATCATCAGCACGCTGCAGTCCCTGAACATGGTGAAGTACTGGAAGGGCCAGCATGTGATCTGTGTCACCCCCAAACTCGTGGAGGAACATCTGAAAAGCGCACAATACAAAAAGCCCCCCATCACAGGTACAGTAACTTTAGGGTTAAAGTTCAGTCTGACATGTACTTTGGGTCTAAAACTTTTAGCATGTTAATGAATCCTGGCTTTTCCACAGTATGTATGACCACCATATCTTTTGCAATATACATCGCGACAGCATTTGTTGCCTTCCACCGTGCCCCGTTATCATATGGCACCAGGGCATTAACACAAAAGTGAACTTCAGAGGCACAAGTCAACGGTAACGGTACCGGTTTTATAACATGGCTAGCGCTAGCACTGCAGAGAGTGGCTGCGCTGCTTAAGCTGTCGGACACAGGACTTGTTTGGTCTGTGTCCGATGGCACAAAACCGAATTCCATATTATAGATGTAGCAAGACCTTTTCTGGGCACAAACACTTTGTGCCTCGCTAATGTTCCCGTGTAGAACGGTGCGTCATATTAGTTCTGCTTAAAAACACAACGTCCTGAACTGCACGTTCAAATTAAACAATAAAATCGATGTATCGCCCACCTCTATAACATTTAGGTCTGCTTATGGATTGTAATAACAGGGAAGTGGAGCTTTGGTTTTTGTTAGTTTGCTGTTAGTTAATTTATCCATGGGCCTCCCACAAGCCTGATGATAGCAGCTAGACCTGAAGGACGTAACAGGCATTAAAAACATTAGTGATGTTAATAATACAGTTTAATGCCTCAGCTTTGCCAGCATTCATTTGTATTTGTTTCGTTCTATTTTCAGTTTCTATTTGTTCAGTTCTAGCCCTGTTTTAACTCCAGCAACCTGCAGAATGGGTTTGGTGTGGGTGAAATTTTTGTGGACACTTACATAAACCCTTGCCATATATGTCTTTTTTTTTTTTTCTTCTTCTTTTTTTTAACGTCTCAGTGTGGCTTTCAACTTTTAAATGTAAATGCCTGACATATAAAAGCTGTTTTTGTCTTTGTGCTTTATATAAATGAGCACAGTGTCCTTCAGTAATCCCTGTTTTTCTCTCTCTCTCTCTCTCTCTCCACAGTGGACACTTTGTGTCTCAAATGGGCTCCGCCTAAACAGAAACAAGCCAAGCTATCCAAGAAATGAAGCCCTCCACCACTTAGATGTTCAGACTGTGTCAGGACAGATCAATAAAAGCCTCCCGCTCTGTTTAAAAGTGTTCGAGGGAAGGTGTAAGACTGTACATTGCTTTTTTTAAATAAATGAAAATAGTGATATTCACTCTTTCTTTGTGTACTTAACTCCTCGTCTCAGTCTGTTACTGTTTATTTTAGAGCCTGTATCACCTTTTCTCTCTATGCGAGTGCACAGACTCGGTAAAGCGGTTAATTTGTTTGCCACAGAGCTCTAAAAAGCATCAAATGCTGTACTGAATTATTCAGTTAACAATATGGAATGAGCTATTGCTCGGATCGCGGCTGGTAAATGTGAGCTGAAAGAAGATACTGCAATAAAGTAGAAGGAAGCATTTGTCATTATATAAGAAAAGGAATGTCTGAACTGTATGACCCCTTCATGTTTAGTTTTAAATAGACCTGTGGTTTGTGTAAGAACAGGGTTTAAGTGATCCCTTCTGAAGTACTGCACAAATTAACACATGACAGACTGAACAAATTAGGCTTTTTTGTTTTTCTAGTAAGTTTGATTTCATTCCCAGGTTTGATAATTAAACTAAAAAGTCAAAAGTTCAAAGTAACTGTATTAGAAAGAATTCAGTTTAATGTACCCTCACTGGAACAAAACCCTGTATCTCCATTTTTCAGAGTTTAACATTTGGATATAGCAGTGGTTTGAGCTGTGCCAAAATCTCATGACAAAGTGACCAACAGAAGTGGTTTGGTATGTTTGTTTTTTGCATTAACTTAAATTGAAAGTAATGAGTAAAGTTACTTTTTTGGAGACCCAAGTCTTTGTTCTAACACCAAGATGTAAGTTCTTTACATTTGTGTTGAATTAAAAACTTAGACCTGCATCAATATGTATATATTTCACTTATTAAAGAAACTTGTACAAATATCTGTACATCTGAAAACATCCTTCAAAGGTAGTAATAAATACAGTACTTTGAAAAAGCAGTGACGATCCGTTTGTTTTATTTACAGTCAAATTTGCCACTAAATATTTAATGTATATTGGTGAGCATTTCATTTTTAGTGCTACAAGTAAAGGAAAGGATGAGTTTATAAAAAGAGTTCAAAGACTGATTAAAATGAGAGAGAGAACATGGGACTCCTAACAACCATGCACAGATACCGCCCCTCTCAGATAAACTGCTTTAAGCTTCAGAGGCATTTTAATGAAGCAGGAAAAACATCTCTGGGAGGAAAAAGTGTTTTATAAGAAAGAAAAGGTGTGGATTCACTAAGCACAAACATCTGGTAAAGGATAAAGGATAGATAACTATGGACAAAAGTATCACTAAGCACAAACATTTAGTAAAGGATAGATAACAATATGGACAAAAGTATTGGGACATGTTTTTCAAGGTGTGGGCCAGGACTTTTACTTCCAGTGAAGGATAATGTTAATGCTTCCAACTTTGTGGACCCAGTTTAAGTCCACAAAGTTTTCTATTCCAGCATGACTGTGTTCCAGTGCACAAAGCGAGCTCCATTAAGACTTATCTTTTATTCTTTCTTTCTGTACTGCAAATGCTAATGACAAAAGACTCTCATGTCATTTTTTCTTCTCATGTTTGAAGACAGATGAGAAGAAACTGTGCTTTGACAGAAACTGGTTGCCTAGTGGATAGGGTGTTTGTGCCGCAAGCAGAAAGTTGTGGGTTTGTATCCCAAAACTGCTAAGCGCTTCTGAGGTACCCTTGAGTAAGGGACCGTCCCCACGCACTGTTCCCCGGGAATACAGAGGAAGAATTTAATGCTGTTCACAGTGTGTGCTGTGGTGTGTTCACATATGGCAGAATGTTCACTTTCACTGAAAGGGTGGTCCCTGACTTTTGCACAGCACGAGGCCTCACTGGTTTGGAGAGGAGTGATGATTTTGTCAGTGTTACAGCGATTCTATTTTTGCACTATTGTTATTGGCTCTAATTTATAATTTATATTGATAATTATACTGTTTTATATTATATCTTTTATTCTTTGTTTTTCCACTGAGCATGCTAATGACAATAGAATCGTTCATGTTGTATCTCATGTTATCTTATGGAGGCAGAACACCTGCGGCTACTGGAAGCGCAGGTGCGTGACCTGCAGCTTTTCATTGGCTGGTGTGCCCAGATGAAGCCCCGCCCCATTCCCGCTCACCTGTGGGCCTCCGACCGGCAGCGCCTCCCAGCAGCACGACTCTGAGTTATGAGGCACTTTTCTGACCAAACCCAGGCGTTACAAAGGAAAACCAATGAGGAATCTGTAAAATATTCAAATTATAGACACGAATGAGCAACTTATACTCAGTTTTTGACCTTCTCTGGGTATGTAAATACACTTCTGCGATTTATTTTCTTTCACGTTGACGCAAGGGAGCTTTTCCATTCCATTTATGCACCGCAAAACCCGCTTTTTAGTTTTAAAATATTCGTTTTTATGACACAGCAGGCTAAACAAGCCGAAAATAGGCGTTGTGCTAATGAGTATGTAGCTAATACACGGTTTTAGGAGTTCTATTTAAACTTCCGACGGCTGAAATGTTAGAATACAGTTTGTAAATTATATTTAAATCAATCAAATCCGTTTTAAAACAGAGTTTTGATGGTTTTATCCACAGATACGATACCTTCTGACTCTTCAGGCATGCGGATGGTCTATTTTTCTATATTACCTATTTTACTGCTTTTGCGCCGGCACCGTTTATGGCCGTTAAAGTCGTTAGAGTAGATGCATCACGAGCTAAAACTACAGAGTAGATTGAGATACATCCCCTCTCTGAGTGTGTGGCCGGATTCTCTTTCGTTACCGCCAGCTCTGCTCTGCATTAGGTAACACACCCATTTTCTGACAAAGCCCGCCTCTTTCGGCTGCGATTGGCTAATAATATGTCAACTTCTGTGCTTGGATTGGCCAATCTTGGTGAAAGTAGCAGGGGGACTACCAGACAATCATCTTCCAAATCGCTTTGCTTTATTATATCACAGGAATCACTCACTGATTTCCTGACAGTCTGGCGGGCCATAAAAAAATTCGAAAGGGCCGGATTCGATCTGGCCTGCGGGCCGCTAGTTGAATAGGCCTGCTCTACAGTCTGTGTGGTTCACAAATGCAAAATTTCAGTTTAAAAAAGCCCATATCACATAATTTAAAAAGAAAATGGAGATATTACTGAAACAGAGTTGAACACATTTACAATTTACCATTTACAGTCTGTGTGGTTCGTATTTGCAAAATTAGCCTGTTTGGTCCTGCTGATCTGAGCCTTTACAATATTATACTATGGAGGCCCATATTACTGCCTCTGGTTGTGACCTCACTATAGAATATCTGGGTTTATGTTACAAAAGACACCCGACTGCATGGCCATAATGCGACTTGGCTCAGGTGTTTATTTCACTGTTTCTCACACTCGTTCATACAGATATGCGAGACGCAAGGTAATCGTCTAAATACACTTCCATACGGTCTTTCTTATCCTTGACTCTACTCACTCTACTCTGTGTTCTGTGTGGGTCTGATTGCTGTAGAATGTGGAAGGCCTCCTCTGTGGAGTCGCATCGTCGGCGGGACCGCGGCTCAAGAAGGGGCGTGGCCTTGGCAGGTAGACATTCAGATGGGAGCAAACAGCCAGAGACTGTCTCCAGAGACTGGGTCCTTTCTGCTGCTCACTGTTTTCCGAAGTAAGTCGTGAAGCAACTTGAACAATTAGCCACTGGAGAGGGTGAGTTATGGTGCCTAATAACACCCATTAACTATGTTGAAATCGCACTAATACATGCCCTTCAATGGCCTGTTGCTATAACCCTGCAACTAGTGGTAAATAGTTGTCATACGGCAAAACAGCTCCTTGTATGGAAGTTCCCCCTCAGTGTGTGTTGGTTCTCGAGGTGTCATACGTCATTCTGAGCTTTATTTTGTGTTCCTGCATCATGTAGAATGTCATTTAAACATATAATAATAATAATAATAAACACTATAGTGTGGTGTCACACTAATGAACATAAAGAACAAAAATCTTTTATTTTTTGACACTATTCATATTTACTGAAAGTTGGTTTTACTAAAATGCCGTAACGGTTAAAAGAAACATCCTTATAAATAAAATATGCCTTTAATTGAAGCTTTATTTAAACTGATGTGTCTTTCCTATGGTTGAATCCATTCTCTCCGCTGTAGTGATGATTTACAGACAGTTTCTGCAGTTATAAAATTGCCTGGCAGCATAAAAAAAACATCTGATCCCAAAGTACTTATAGTTTTATTCTTCCTCCCACCTCATCAGAGCGGTTTCCTCTGGTCTTTAAACAGGGAAATACCACTCTAGAGACATTTGTGGCACTTCTGTAGGAGGTAAGCAGACATGTTCCCTACAGGTATAATGATATACAGGTACAGGTGTACAGGTATTTGTCATTTGACTGTGCTGTCACTTTAACAGTAGGCTACGGTTGCTAAACAACCCAATCGTTAACAAAACGTTTTCCGGGAACAGTGCAATGTAGTTTAAAAGTTTTGCACATTGGATGATATATATTCACTTAGACTTCAGAACTGAATCTGTCCATTTTATGATTCAATTTTGATTGTTAGGAGACCTGGGGTTGGAAATCTCGATGGGTTACACCAGCAAGACAAAAGGAAGGTAGGGGTTTCTGATAAAGTGGCCTATGTTTGGTGTTTTATGTATACGATCTGTATCTCTTCTCAGCATTACAGACGTGTCCTCATAACATCTCTACATGGGCCGCTATCAGCTGAACGGCTTTAGCCAGTTTGAGATGTCCAGAAGTGTGAGGAGAGTGGTGGTTCCTGACGGTTACTCAGCACCGCAGGGGCGCCGAGACGTAGCGCTGGTCCAGCTGAACAGGTCCAGCCCGTGTGTCTGCTGGACTCTGAGCTGACCTTCTACAGTGGGACTCTGTGCCACGTCACAGGCTGGGGGGACATACAGGAGGGAGGTGAGAACGAGATGGATGACATCACTAATTTACTTTTTTGTCTTATCTGGGGGTTTTCCAGCACTTCTAAAAGCCTGAATGTGAGAATCAGTAGTGCAGACATACACCTTCAACCTTAAAATCAGTGTTTTCAATAATATAAACCAGCCGGCCTAAATGTGAAAGTGACCATTCTGTCATATGTGAACACGCCACAGCACACACTGTGAACAACATGAAATTCTTCCTTTGTATTTAACCCATTCACCAGCGGGCAGTCAGGATTGGTGCCTTGCTCAGGGTTCCTCAGAGGTGCTTAATGGTCTTGGGAATGTATAAAATGTATAAAATCATTACATTTCTGTTCCTCTGCAATTTCATAGATTTCAGGTAAATTATTGGAATCTCAGATGCGTTCATCAAAACTTTTAAAATGACTGAAAAAGTTGAGAGTTAAATTCATTTCTATACTTCATCGTTTTTCAAAAGTGGAGATCAAATCAAGGCAGAGAGGTTGACAGAAAAGAATGTAAACAGATATTTATTGCGTATTATATGTCCTTTTTTTGTATACTGCAGCTAGTTCCAACCCGCTCAACCTGTTCTGGAAAAGATCAATTAGGCTGGATTTGAGCTTAATTTAATTTTCAACATTGATAATGAAACAATTGGTTTTACACCCAAAATAATGCACTGAATATTTAGTACTATTTGGTTTAACATCCGTTCTGTCCTTGCATTTCTTGACTTACAACGTGCACTGTGACACTATCCTTAATGCAGAAGACTGACATTTCAGGCAGAAGCACATTTGTGAATCTTGAAACTTGTTTAGTGTTTTTTCTCTTTTTACAGAGCTGTTGTAAGAGCAACAGAACACTTTAGATCATAAACAACAACATGGCCAGGATCAGATACCACTGAAATAGTATGTTGTTTGAATTACTCTAGTTTATTGAATCTAAAATTGTACAATTTAATACTGTAATTAATAATGAATAATTAATTAATAGGATAAGTGATTCCCAATGACTGAAGTGTACCCAATATCTTTTAAAAATGGCCGACTGTACTTTACTGTCGTTTTTGCATAGGAATCTTCAGTGTATGTTAATGTAAGAAATTAAGTTGTTCTTCTACCACTTGTGGATTTCTGTTAAATAATTTCTATATAAATCATGTCTATCCCTCCATCCTTCTCATAATGTAAAGAAAAGCTGACGTTCTCAAAAGTCTTTAAGTGGGGGGAGAGAAAGAGAGTGGGAGGAAAATGTTTTTTTTTATCCACTTTTTTATTCTGCAGTGTCATTCCCAACTTTTTTTTTATCAAATACAAAATTCCCTCCTCAGAATATTCAGTACTTTCTCTCTAGATTCTTTCAAACCCCAGTCCAAAACATAATTTCTCTCTCAGCGCTTCGTCTTCTAACCCTTGATTTTGCGCCACTCGTTCTTTCCTGCTGCTGTAATCTGCTGTAAACCCCTGTTTAGTGTGTAGCCTACTACTGTGGGTTAAACGCAGGTCCTATTAGTGTTAAGTGACCTTGAGTTTGTAAAAGGGGCTATATGTATAAAAAAATTATATTATTCTATAATATTACTGACAATGAAAATAAGTTGGAATTGATGTAGAAGGAAGCTGTAGGTTCTGAGTGATTGACTCTTCAGGGTTGACTGAGCAAGAGGACGCTCCAGTTAGAGATCTAGAGACCCCTGACCGGCCGCCTGTGGAAACTCTTCTGCTGTGATTATTGAGGCGTGTAAAAACAATAGTGTAGTTTTGGCTGAGCTCGTGGCTCGGGTTAGAGAGGACAAAGAGGTCACTGGGAGGCAGGGCAGTGTGGGGATGGCGCTGTTAGCCGCCACTGCTGGACCCCAGAGATTCTCCCGAACAGCTGTACAAGAGACAGGCGAAGAAATCTAAGAAGTAGTCTTTTTTTTACAGGTATTAAATTGACAAACTCCTAACACACATGTGCTTGGACAAAAGGGACCTTAAAGACTGTATAACCATTACATTTGACAGGCAACTGGAGCATTGTCAACAAATCATGCATTAACATTACAGTGCAAAAAAAAAGCAAGTGATTTAAAGTTCAGTGTTTGAGGTCTCTTCTTTGACTGTAGGCATAATTACGTCTTTTGAAAGGCCTTCACTGTGTGCATCAATAAAAGGTGTTGTCCTCTGAGGTGTTAATAATAATAATAATAATAATAATAATAATAATAATAATTATAATAACAAGTTTAATTTGTATAGCGCCTTTCCCATGCTCAAGGATACTGAACAATAACATTAACAATCTATCAATATCAACAGTTCACACATTATTGGACATGAAGCATTTGCCTGGTCCGACGACAAGTGGTAGCAGGTGCAGAACACAGAGGTATAAACATTCTAAACTTCAAGTACAGCAGTATAACAGAGTATACAGCAAATACACTGTATATCAGAGAAATTAGGAGGAAACCAATTATGAATGTTGGCATTGGTTAAACAGATAAGTTTTGAGTTTAGACTTAAACTCTTGCAATGTGGTGATAGAACAAAGACCCAAGGGCAATCAATTCCAAAGCTTTGGAGCCATGACAGAAAGGATCTCCTGGGAGATTTGTAGTTATGCAAGGTAATGTAATATTGTCTGTCCGTCAAATATGAAGATAGCCAGGCTAACGCAGGTCCTGAGATGCCAATCTCAGAGACGCGCAAGAGACGTAGCTTATGAGAGACAGTATCAAAAGCTGAGCGGAAGTCAAGTAGTAAAAGTATAGAAAGTTTGTCTGAGTCACAGGAAAGGAGATCATTTGTAACCTGTGCTAAAGCAGTTTCAATACTGTGTTGTGAACGAAATCCTGACTGGAATTTTTCTAAGTGGTCATTTTGGGCAAGAAAAGACTGCAACAGAGTGGTGACGACCTTTTCCATGACTTTTGAAGCAAACGGTAGGTTGGAGATGGGGCGATAGTTAGCAAAATCACCAGGATCCAGTGTTGGCTTTTTAGGAATAGGAGTGATGGCAGCAGTTTTAAGTGAAACTGGTACAGTAGCAGAGGTAAGGGACATATTTACTAGATGGGAAATAGGACCAGAGATAGCAGATGAACAGTGTTTCAGAAGGAATGTTGGTGCAGGATCTAGATGGCATGAAGAAGAGTTGGATGATTGAATTGTTTCTTTAATCACGGTGGAGTTTGTCAAAGAGAAACAATTTAGTATTTGATTAGGCTGAGCTGGTAAACAAGTAGGAGTGGACAGTTTTAAATTAGAAGACCCAAATACGTCGTCCAGCTTATCCTGAAAATGACGTAAAAAGGAGCAAAATAAGTCATCAGATTCTTGTAATGAATTGTTCAATTTAGGAGGTTGAACTAACCAGTTCACCATGCTATAAAGTGATTTGAGCTTATTAGGTGCTGTACTAAGTTTTTGAGATATAAGATGAATGAGCTATGCTCAAAGCTGTTTTGTAATGCTTAATATGGTCTGAATAAGCCAGACAGTGTACGGATAAGCCTGTTTTTCTAAAAAGGTGTTCTAATTGTAAGATTAAGATTGAAAACATCATACACAGCTGATGAAGTGATCGAGGCAGCAAGAGCATCAATATTTATACCGTTAAGCTTATGGTAAGAGTTTTGTTTACAGTACGTTTCGTTGGATGAGTAATTGTAAAATTAAAAATAATAAGCTTATGATCAGAAATGGGAGAAGCCAGTCCACTAATAGAGAGATTGTTTAAGGCGGATGTACAAACTAAGTCTAGCGTATGGCCCCGAGTATGAGTAGGAAAGTTGACATTCTGGGTAAGATCAAAACTGTCCAAAACAGCTTTTAGCTGAGTACTGTTAGAGCAAGGTGTATCAACATGGATGTATATGTCCCCAAGCAAAATGACCTGGGCTGGTAATACACAATCAAGTGTAAGTAGTTCACGGAGTTCTGAGAAAAAGTCATTTTGCTGTTTGGGTGGTCTGTAAATCAGAACTGTGATGGGACAATTAGAACCAACTTTCATGGCCATGTATTCAGAGGTATTGGTACAGTGAAAATCCAACCGAGTAAGTGGTATAGAGTTACGACAAATAACTGCAAGACCACCTTCTTTATCAGATAAACGTGGTTTATGAAAAATAGTGATAGCCATTCGGTGTAAGAAGGTTTAGTCCAATGAAGTCATTAGATGTTTGCCAGGTCTCAGTAAGAAATAGCAAGTCTAAGTCGTTGTCCATGATTAGTTCATTTAAGTAGGGACCTTTCTCCCAGATGGAGCGACAGTTCAACAAAGCAAGGTGGAGCTGCTTTGTCCCGTGTTACCTGTTAAGTGGCCTGTTAGGGATAGCTTTTTAACGTGAACAAGTGATGAATAACAGACTCTAGGAAGACGTTGTAATAATAATAATTGAAAGCAAATTAACTGCATTTCCATTACTTTTATGGCTTTTATATACAGAATAAACTTGTTATGAAATGCACAAAAGGTTGGTTTAACTTTCAAGTATTTTGATTTGTGTATATAGAATTTACCCAACATGAGGATGATATTTACCAAAAAATGATCTTTACTATTTTTCATTAAAAGTCCATAGCTAATGTCCTTCAGGGTGAAGCTATCAAGGTTTCGTAAGTTTGGATAAAGCCAGTCATGGATGTCCAACCATAATGCATCTACGTATATACAATGAAAGAACAAGTGATCTCTGGTTTCAATATCACAGAATATACATTTATTAGAATCAAAACCAAATCTAAGTCTTAAGTATTCATTGGATGGATATATTCCATTTTTTAATTTTTTAAATGAATATCTTTAGTTTTGGGAGATAAAGAAAATTTTAGGCATTTAGTTCTAAGGATATGAATGATATATTTTTGGAAATAGGAATAAATTGAATTTCTGTAAATTATGCTAGGATAGGAAATATTGTTAGACATATTTCTAATATTTTAGTTTGATAGTTTACCCTCTCTGAATTCCTAGCCTTCAATTAGCAGTGGAGGTAAACATAAGTTCAAGGTATTAGAGTAAAAGACAGTTTCTTTGATTAGACTTATAATAGAATTAGGAATAGCTCTAACAATTGATTCAAATTTAGCCTGATTACAATTTAAATATTTAATATAAAAACTCTCATATGATATAACACCACTCCTATCCATTAAATGGGGCACTGACCAAATACCTTTCTCCATCCAATCCTTATCGTACAATGATTTGTTTCTAATTGTAATATATCTATTATTCCAAAGTGGTGTATCATGTAGTGTGAAATTATGGTTGTATAAAATCTTCCAATATAGCAAGACTTGCTCAAATACTGTTTTGATTTAAAAGGGATTTCAGATCATTGATTTTAAGGGTCCCATTTAAAAAAATCAATAGCTTGTCAACCTCCATCTTTATATTGTTTTATCATATGTACTTTTTTCATATAATGGGTCTTCATTTTCCAGATGTAACCAAAGTTAATCTGATTACTTTTTTTGATAGCTCTATTTGAAATAGCAATTGTGTATGCAGCATATATTAATCTTGAAATACTTTCCATCTTTGTCAAAAATATTCTACCTAACAGGCTTATATCTCTTAACAGCCAAGAGTTGAGTTTAACTTGACATGTATCTATTGTTTTCCACACATTCACGTTCATTTTCAGATGAATCTCTAGAGATGAGCATTCCTAAATATTTAACTTTTGATTTTATAGGAATGTTATACGCATTAGTTAAATGACATTGATGGATTGGCATTAATTCACATTTGTTCATATTAATTTTTAAACCAGAGACATTGGAAAAAATGTGAATAGATTGTAGTATTTTGGGAACCTCTGATAATTGTTTCAAATAAAAAAACTGTATCATGTGCAAATTGACTGATGATTACTGACTGGCCAAGTACCTCTAATGGAGCTATTGTAAAGTTTTTAATAAAGATGGAGTGCATCACTGTGCTTATAATAAAAAGAAAGGGAGACAAATGACAACCCTGCTTTATACCATGATGAATGGAAAATCTGGGTGAAGTACCTCCTGGTAAGGAAACAGAACTATGTCTTCATACAACGACTTTATAATGTTTCGGAACTTATCTCCAAAACCAAACAATCTTAAACAATCAAAAATAAAAGGATGTTCAATCGAGTCAAGTGCCTTATAAAAGTCGATGAAGAAAATAAAGCCATCATCTTCTATTAGATGTCTGTAATCCAAAAGATCAAACACTAAACGAATATTATTGTGTATAGACCTTCCCTTCATAAAGCCAGACTAAGATTCGCTTATAATTTTGTGTAAAAATACAACACTATTAGCATATATCAGGGCAACAATTTTACAATCCGTGTTCAATAATGTTATTGGCCTAAAGTTATCCAATATTTTGGGGTCCTTATTCGGCTGACATCCTTTCTCCTACCATAAGCATAAAGGGTTCTTTTAGTACAGAGGTCATCAGAGGTTATATCTGCGTCACACAGTGTAACAAAATCATTCTCTATGAGGGAAATAAGGTCCTTAATATGATCAAAAAAGGTTTTATCATCCATAGAAAGGGTTGATGAATATAGATTACTATAAAAGGAAACAACTTCCTTAGTGATTAAAGCTTGATCAGTGACTACCTGGCCCTGAATTAATAAGGATTTAACTGAATCATGTTTGTAACTTCACTGTAACTTCTGTTTTTCATTATCTGTAGGTGATTTTTTGTTGTAGAAGACATTTATTTCTTTAATCATATTAATTTCAGATACTCTATTACGTTTATTCAGTGTTTTTCCAAAACAAATTGAATATTCCCTAATTTTAAATTTAAGAAATTCCCATTTGGAGATGATACTATTGAATTACCAGACATCACATCAGAGACCACAGCCCTAATACCCTCATTGAATGACTGTCATTTTAATAAACATGAATTAAATTTCCAATACCCTTTATTTTGTCAACCAGGAGGTTTAAAAACCAATTTAATTACAGAATGGTCAGTGAGAGGAGCTGCTGTCATACAACAGTCCTTAACAAGATTCAAAATAGAAACTGAAATTGACCCAAAATCTATTCTTGACTTTACTACACTATTTGGTTTGTTCCGGAATATTGTTCCGTGTTAGGGTTTTTAAATCGCCATGGATCCAATAAATTGCGAGTATGATAAAAATCTGTTAAAACAGGGTTGTAAGACAACATCTGGAGGGACATCTGTCAAGGCACTCATCACTGTTAAAATGTTAAAATCACCACCCATAATTATACTAGCAGTTGGATACATGAGTTTAAGGTTTACAATGACATTGGAAACATCTGAAATCAACTGCTGAAAACACCTGCTGATCTAGTGGACCCATGATCAAAAAGAATTTTGTCTCCCCACTGATTAACCCAAAATTTTTCATCCTCTGGTTTGGAGTGCGTTTCCTGCAAAAAAATAGTGTGCTTTTTCGCCCTTGCAAAACAAAAATAACTTTCTCTTAGTGTTCTCTCTTTAGCCCCTTGCATTAAGTGAAATACAAGAAAAAACAGAATTATTCATAAATAAAATTGGCAACAGCCGAAAATATTAGTAAGTCCAACAAATTATACTTTTGAAAAAATTGATGAGAAGAAATCCCAAACAGGCACTGTCCCTTTCAACTGCATTCAATGCGAACAAAACCATCTAAATGAAACCATCTAAAAGTCAAAAGGCATTTTCACTTTTATAACTACTGCCTTTGTTCATTGACCCTGTGTGCTCCTAAGTGATTCTTTGTCCATTTATATATCCAGCACCTCGCCTGAAGTATGCACGCTTCTGCGCATCCCTAGCTGCTTTTATTTTCTGCCACAGTACAGCTCGGGTTTCTCTGTCGGCTTTGCAGAGGTCTTCGATTAAGCTAATTCGGAGCTATTTGCATGATCCTTGGTCATTGTCCACAGCGCATCTCGGTGTATTCTCTGAGTAAATTGAATGATGACATGCCTTGTTTTGTTTTCTTCACGTCTACCAATTCGACGAACCGAGTCCACATTGTAGTCAATGGTCGAGGACCATGATGGGGAGATTTTCACAAGCAACTGAGCCACTGCCTCACGTACATCTTCACCTTTCTTTTCTTTTAGACCACGAATCCTCAGATTCCACCGGCATTTGTATCGCTCCATCTCCAAAACACGCTCCATCAATTCTGCGTTGTCTTTTTTTAAAAGCCGCTACTACTTGGACCGTGGACTGTAACTGGGTTTTGCAGTCTTTGATTTCGGCCGCGTTAAACTCGACAGCCTTGGCTATGCTAGCTAGCATGACGGAATTTTGTTGTAGCTGAGTACTTAATATATCCACTTTCTTCGTTAGCTGTTTTAATGCTTCTAAGACTGCATTCATTCCTTCTTTACCTTCTGACCCAGTGTCCTTTTTAACTGATGGTGCATTCTTTGCCAACAAGAACGGATTTTTTCTTTTTGTGTTCTCAGTGGAAACTTCCATCCTTGTAGCAAACTCATGGCCATCAACTAGCTCAGTACTGCAGTGTTACGTGCCGTGACTCGTAGAGAGAGATTTGTCCTGTGTGTGTGTTCTTCCGGAATCTCTTCTCTTTAGCTCAAGCTCTTGCTATTGGTCCAATTAGCCGTCAATCCGATGACGTCAGACTTCTGCGGGCTCCTGATTCGCCGATCACAATCCTTAGCCATGATTGGAGGAAGCTCACCTAAGGTCCTGGTCTGGCGGCTTAAAAGCAGGAAGACTCCGACTGAAGAAGGAGAGGGTTGAGTTGAGTTAGTTGTTGGTTGTTTGTGATTATAGTTCAATAGTGTGTAAAAGTAGAGAGATAGTTAGTGTCAGTCGATTTAGTATGAGATTTGTGTGTTTAGGATAGATTCGTGTGTTGATTTGTTAGTTCTGTGTATTGTTTTACTCGTGTTTACTGTATGATCTTCTGGGGGTAGGGTATTTCTTTTGTGTTTTTGTTATCACTTGTTTATGTACTAGGTTGGGATAGTTAGGTCACTACTACTGATTTTACACCATGTAGGAGTCTGCTGTGTTAGAAACACTAGGTAGAGGCAGACACCACTTTTGTAATTTTGGTATTACTTAGAGGGAACGGCAGGTAGGATTAGGGCTGTTTTGTTACTTTTTTTCTTTTGGTGTTGTCATTCACTCCCACCTAGATAATTTAGTTTGTTGGCTTTCTTGTTGTATATACTTGTAAATATTATATTCTTGTATATATTATTCTTATAAACCCTTGTAAATAGAACATCCTTTATTCCTCACATTATTTCACAGTGGTTCTTTAGGTGTCGTATCCTCTACATATTTCCATCTATTTCCCGATTCATACTTCTAGATGTAACATATGGGGGCCTCATCCGGGATATTTTTAATTGCAATACATTAATGTTTTTGAGCGGTTGGTGACCGAAGGGGTGTTACAGAGCACAGAAGTGCCTGATTAAGCTGTAGATAGGCTGGATGAATGTCAGGATGTGTCGGCTGAAAGGGAGTTAGACGTAGAACAGGGAACCGGTGTATGTGACGGTACTGAAGTTCCGCCCTCCACGGTTGGTCTGTCCCCATTCCAGTCTGTCTCGCCTCCTCCTGTGTTCTCCGCTGAATTGTCTAGTGCCAAGACAAGAGACAGAGCGCAGGCATTGGAAATCGAGCTTAAGCTGGAGGTCCAGCGACTCGAAATCGAGGCAGACAAGGAAGTCTGCCTTCGTCAGCTGGAGTTAGAGGCAGCCAGGTCTGGGATATATCCGGCCCAGGGAACGAGTTCCCTAAGTGAAAAAGGTACGACCAACACTGTGACTCCTCGCTCGGCACCACCTAGGGAATTCTATATAACTTGGGTTATTCCTTTGATCCCCCATTCCGAGTTTCCAAAGTGGACTGCTTTTGAGCACATTGCTACGTCATTAGATTGGCCGACTAGTATGTGTTCGTTAATTCTGCAGTGCAAACTAACAGGGAAAGCTCAGGAGGTTTGTGCAGCGTTATCTGTGGAAGATGGTATGAACTACGAGGTAGTGAAAGGCGCTATTCTGCATACCTATGAATTCGTTTCAGAGCCTTATTGACAGAGGTTCCGAGAAGTTAGAAAACTCTCGTCACAAACATTTGTTGAGCTTGCTCGTGAGAAAAGCATTCTATTTGATAAGTGGGTGACAGCTAGTGAAGCGAATGATTTTTGCTCTCTTAGAGAACTCGTGTTGCTGGAATAGTTTAAGAGGTGTTTGCCTGACCGGCTTGTGACATTTGAATGAGCAGAAGGTTACTTCAGTTAGTACTGCAGCAGTGTTAGCTGAAGAGTTTGCTTTGACGCATAAGTCTAGTTTTGTTTCGGCGGCGATGCGTGATTCTCGTGGTGGCGTCCGTAAAGTTCCTGGTGGTCTGACAGCCTCGTCCGAAAGCACAAAACGTAGCGCTGTAACTCCTTGTGAAAGTCGTGCATGTTATTACTGCCATAAAGTGGGGCATGTGATTGCTGATTGTGCGACATTAAAAGCGAAGGGTACTTCCCAATGCTCTGGACAGTCTAATAGGGCTGGGGTTGGGTTGATTACAGCTAGCCCCAGAGCTGTGTCTTGTTCATGCAGTGAAGAAGAAACTTAGGTGGTGGAAACAGTGTTCCTGCCTTTTGTAGTGGATGGAACTGTATCAGTACCAGGTTACCAGAAATGTATAAAAATACTAAGGGATACTGGTGCTGTGTGTGTGTTTGTCCGGAATCTCTTCTCTTCAGGTCAAGCTCTTGCTATTGGTCCAATCAGCCATCAGTCCAATGACATCAAACTTCTGCAGGCTCCTGATTCGCCGATCACGATCCTGAGCCATGATTGGAGGAAGCTCACCTAAGGTCCCGGGCCGGCGGCTTAAAAGCAGGAAGACACCGACAGAATAAAGTGAAAGTGATCATTCTGTCATACGTGAACACACCACTGCACATGGTGTGAACAGCACGAAATTCTTCCTTTGCATTTAACCCATTCACCAAGTGAAGCATGGGGCAGCCATGAACACGGCGCCTGGGGAGCAGTGTGTGGGGATGGTACCTTGCTCAGGGTACTTCAGAGGTGCCTAGCGGTCTTGGGAATCGAACTTGGACTTTCTGATCACAGGGCGAATGCCTTAACCACTAGGCCACCAGCCACCAGCTGCCCACCTATAAGGAGAGGGAGTAAGAGGAGAGTTGTTGGAGAGTTGGTTGGAGAGTTGAGTGAGTTGTTGGTTGTTAGTTAGGTCACTACTACTTTACACCACGTAGGAGTCTGCTGTGTTAGAAACACTAGGTAGAGGCAGACACCACTTTTGTAATTTTGGTATAAGTTAGAGGGAACGGCAGGTAGGATTAGGGCTGTTTTGTTACTTTTTTTCCTTTGGTGGTGTTGTTCACTCTAACCTAGACATAATTTTGTTTGTTGGCTTTTTTGTTGTATATACTTTATATTGTATTTATATAATATTGTATTTTTGTATTTTTGTATATATTATTCCTATAAACCCTTGTAAATAGAACATCCTTCATTCTCATATTGTTTCACAGTGGTTCTTTTGGTGTCGTATCCTCCACATATTTCCACCTATTTCCCGATTCATACTTCTAGATGTAACATGCGGAATAAAGCAAGATTCTTCTTCGTAGTCATGGTGCACCTTCTTTCATTTATTTTTAGTTTCTTGTAACATACCAGTCCAAAAACACACTATAACAATTGGATAGCATTACATTTGAAAATCCGGAACAGTCTTTCAGTGCACCCGGTATGCCATCTTGCCTGAAGTCTGTTTTCCAGATTTTTCTTTAATTTAGACAGCAGTGTATTGTTTGGGCTGTGTTTTGATTGTTTGTAGCAATTTTCAGAATAAAAAATGTGTATTTACTGAGAAATATGCATGTGATTTCATCACACAATAATGTTAATTTTTCCAAAAAATGTGCAATATTTCAAGAGAAAAACGTTGTGTGGATTTTCTATTTAATTCCCTCGTGTTGGCTAGGAAATTGTCGAACGCCCGATCTCGTCTGATCTCGTAACCTAAGCGGGGTCGGGTCTGGTTAGTACTTGGATGGAAGACCGCCTGGAAATACCAGGTGCTGAAAGCTTTTCAGTCAGTCCTGTTTTGGTGGTGGCCTAGTGGTAGGATACTTGCCTCCGAACCAAAAAAAAAGGTCACAGGTTCGAATCCTACCTCCAGCACCACCACTGGGTCCCTGAGCAA